>APFE030115231.1:59632-98278 GCA_000404065.3 Pinus taeda | reverse complement strand
CGTTGACAAAAAATATCAGTGTTTTAATGTGTTTTAATGGCTGTTTATTACTGCTGATTTTTATTTCTGCAATTTCCAGCATTCTGTAAAGTTTCCAGAATTTGTGTTTTCAGCAAATTTATTTTTTTCAGCTTGTTGAATGTATGGTTATGGGAAAGTGCATTTAACTACATGGGAGAAATAAGGAGAAACTGAAAACCGGGGTGGGAAAACAAAATTTTTAACAAATGGTGATCTGAGCAGAAATCAAAGGCCTATTCAAATTGCTCTGGAATTTAAAATGGGTAGATTGAAAGGCACTATTGGGAATCAGCTTGCGAGGAAGATTGCTGGGGGGAAGTTCCTTAGGAGAGGAAGAGAGGTTGATGGGCGAAAGCGCGGGGTTGGCACGAGGATTGACTGAGGGCCGCTTGCCACTGCCAGGGTGGTCACCCGAACGAATCTGCTTCCCATGGCCTTTCATTTTGCCAACAGACACAGAAAAATCAAAGGAACAGAGCCTAAAACCAGAGGAATAACCCAATTGAACTCGAGGCCCGTAAGTGCAGACAGTTGAAGCCCGAGACCGAGAAGCAACACAGAAAAAACTGATATTACAGATAACATACCACTTACCCCAAGCCACTGAACGAGTTCCTCTGTGGAGCGCGCAGGTGAATTTGAGGTGTTGCAAATTCAAACCCGAGCAAGCCTTGATCTTGCCTCTGAAGACGGGCGCGTTCTCATCTTCACACCATAACTGAAAACCAAACCTAGAACCAGAGACCTGAACGTTGGAAGTGGAATAAACGTATGGAAACGCCATGTATTTAACCCTCAACAGGCAGCTTCGAGGCGCGTCTTGCATAAATGGCGTTGGCCTGCCCTGTCCTGCAACCATAAAAACATTCCCTCTGCGATCGATTGTGATCTGGGACGCCACGCTGCTTTGCAGGTGGCAGTACCTGGGTTCATTAAGCTGCATGAAAACCATTAATTGCCGAGACGTCACCTGGATCCGGGAATGTTCTACATATTTGTTGTAGGAAGGGTCTTACCATAAATTTCTAGAGGGATCTGGTAGGAAACCCAGAATTTGCAAATGACCCTTGTTGTAATCCATGTTCTGGAGCACTAAGATGATGCACTCATATTATGGCATGAAACAAGACATAACCCACTGGCATTGCACCAATGATGGACACACTCAGCACTAGTTGTAACAGCCAGGAAGACATCACCAAAAGTCTCTGAAAAACATGGCTACCGGATCATTCCTGGAGGTGAAACAGATAGAAAGGCAGATTCTGATTCCTGGATCTCTCCATTTAAATACTAAAAAAACTGCCTATAAAAGTAGAAATCTTCTTTTTCTTGAAGAAAAGTGAAGATTTCTCAGCACTGAACAACCTGTACTTTGGTCAATCTTTTAAAAGTCAAAAGGGAAGGTGTCATGTTTCTTTCTGCAAGACTTGAATAGTTGGTGACAGATCCTGGTGTTTGAGCCTCCGACTCCTACCTGTGGAAGTTTCTTGATAATCTGTTTGACAAATGGAAGGTAGCCTTAAGCAATGTGATACCCCTTTCAACGACCATTGAGCTCAAAAAGCCTCCATGTCTCTGTTTTCTTGAAAGAAGGCTAGACCTTCCATTGCATCAGGTTTGCTTTGACTCCCCTTTGGATGAGTCCTTGTTCCTCTATCATCTGTGATTTATTAACCCAGGTATGAAGGAACTGCTGTTATCGGATTATCCCAAATCAGGTCTTTGAGTTTTCTACAATCTAGGAATCTGAGACGTTGTAATATTCCTACTAGGAATTAACAGTGATAATGAAAACAAAAATGAAAAACACCACATGCAACACAAAAATTTAACATGGAAGTAGACACCCATAATTCTGGCCAAAAACTACACCAAGCTGAGCCATTTTATTATCAAAGAGGAGTGTACAATATATGTATATAATGTGTGCAACTGGGCTTGCTAAAGCAAGTTAGACAAACCCCAGGTGAGAAAATGTGCTCCTGGATGCTGGAAAGTGCTTCCTCTTCAAGCTTTGCACTAGCCCTGGAAATCTGCTGCTGCTGGCTGGAAAGGGACTGCTGTTTGACCCATCTAGAGTGCTCAGAAAAATATGTAAAATTAATCACGGGCTCTCCTCACCAAACCCACAAAGACCCAGAAAGGGTTGGGTCTAGGTCCAACCTTCCGAAATTACCCCCAATTAGTTCGAGTTCCTCCTCTGGCTGGGCAATTCGTACTACTTGAGAATTTGCCACCAAAGCCCTCCAAAATAGCTGAGAAGGCCCTCCAATAAATCTTCTTATGTCTCCTAGAAAAACTCAATCTCAAGCACCTGATCAAGCCTCCACAATGAATGCCCTCCTCAAATGACTGCGCAGGCCTAATCAAACCACCTCTGCGCATGCTTAGGAATAAGAAATTCGGCCTGAAGAATGGCCACCCAATTTTCCCTCTAATCCATTGCAAAAACACTATTAAACACCAAGGGAATGTGCCCCTAAATCCCCAGAATCAACTCTTCCCTGAAGCCCTCTCCCCACAATAGTGCGTGTTTCCTTTCTGCGCTGAGTCTGCTCCAAAGTAGCTCGAAATCCCCTGTAGAATTCCTCTGGAACAACTCCACAAATGTAGCAAGGCTCCCTTAGGGCGGCACTCGAAGTCCATCAAAGACGGAGTTGAGATCTCCCCTTAGAAATCTCGTGTGTTGAACAACACTAGTAGACTTGGCTCAATAGCTCAAGCGTACAAGAGAGTTTGTTTGTCAAATGATAAAAATACCCTAAATGATGCCTTCTCCTCCTATTTATCCTTGAGCTCTCTCTCTCTCTCCATGCGGGCCCCATGCATCGACCCCTTCTTCTCCCTCTCTCTCCACAAGTGTGTTTTTTCCCCAAGGGATGTGTATTCCTCTTGGGGTGGCCCCCACCTTCTACTAGGAATTCGATTTGCCTCCTTTTCCTATGTTGGAGCCTCCTTAAGCCAAAAATGGCAAGGGGGGTCCTCCTAACCCACTTTTCCTAAGTCTAAGATGGAAAAACATCAAAATTGGCAAAAATGGTAATTTACTTAGCAAAATTGCTAAGTAGGAATATCACAGTTTTCTCCGCCCAAATGTTGCTTGTCCTCAAGCAACTGCAGTGATGGGTGCTAGAGTACCAGCTCCCCTTCCCAAGTGGCATCCTCCTTTGATAAGTCTTTCCACTTCACCAGAAACTCCTGAACCGTTTTGTTCCTGAGCCTCCTCTCTTTCACCTCCAAAATATAGCCTTTGACACCAACACCAAATACCCCTCATCATTCAAAGGGGCAAATTAGTGGCCGTTGTCATTTGTCCCAGAGCCTTTTTCAGGTATGAGACATGGAATACATTGTGCACCTTGCTCCTAGGTGGGAGCTCTAACTAATAGGCCACCTCTCCAACCTGCCTGGTCACCTTGTAAGGCCCATAGAAACATGGTTGAGCTTCTCATCTCCCTTCTGCTTCAAAGTGGACTGCCTGCTTGGTTGGTGTCTCAAAAAGACTAAGTCCTCAACCTCGAATTGCCTCTCAACCCTGTGTCTATCTGCATAGATCTTCCGCTGATTTTGGGCTATTTGTAAGTTATCCTTGAGAGCCGTAAGGATGTCCTAGCTCTCCTGTATCCAATCTTCGGCCCTTAGGGCCCTATTGTCTCTAAACACCAAATCAATAAATGTCAGAGCATCATAACCATATAGAGCACGAAATGGAGACATACCTATCGACATGTCGAACGTGGTGTTGTAGCAGTACTGTCCAAGGTGAAGCCACTTCACCCATGCGCGCTACTGCCCGGTCACATAATTGCACAAGTACCCCTCCAGCGACTTGTTCACAATCTCCGTCTAACCATCGGTTTGTGGATGATCACTGGTACTGGGTGTGAGCTCAGTCCCCACTAACCGAAACAACTCCTCCTATAATCCCCCCATAAATCGACTGTCCCTGTCACTCACTATGGTCTTGGGGAGACCATGCAACTTGAACACCTCCCTGAAAAACAACTCGGCCACCTGTGAAGTTGATGACCGGGAGGGTATGGCGAATAATGGGCGTACTTGGTCAGCCTGTCGACCACTACATATATGCAGTCCCGCACCTATGCTGCTGGTAGCCTTGTAATAAAATCCATGGATATACTTTCCCATTTCCTCTTAGGAATGGGAAGAGGCTACAATAATTCTGCGAGGTGTGTTTGCTGTCCCTTGTTCCTTTGCTCCTGTATGTGCCTCATAAGATCCCCCTTGAGGACCCTCCATGTGAAACGCTCCCGGATGGCTGTATGTCTTGAGGAACCCCTGATGTCTTACTATTGGAGAGTCATGCGCAACTTGCATAATCCTCTCCCTTAACTGCGAACTAGGTACCAAATAGATCTAGTTCTTGTAGTAGATCACCTCGTTCATCACACAGAACTAGTAATTTGCGTGGGTGCCATCTAGGATCTCACAGGCCTGCCTGTCCTTAAAGTACTCTACCAGTAACTGCGCCCTCCAATCCTAGCAGATACTCATGAGGGATAATGTCGCGGGTCCCATGGATAAAGCATCAACTACTACATTCTGTTTGCCCTTGACATACTCTATGCGAAAATCGTAGGCTTGGATCTTGCTGACCCACTTCTGTTGCTTCTCCTTGATCTCTCTCTGCTCTAAAAAGAATTGAAGACTGTTGTGGTCAGTCTTTACCCTGCACCTGTTTCCCACCAGATGTTGTCGGGATTTGACCAATGCATGCGTGATGGCCAACATCTCCTTGTCATATATAAAATAGAGCCTCTCATGAATAAGGAGTTTTCGACTCTCAAATGCTATGGGGTTCCATCCTGCATCAAAATAACCTCAGTGCCCTCATCGGACACATCACACTCTAGTACAAATGACTGCTGAAAATCTGGCAGCGCTAACACCAAATAACTGCTCATCACCTGTTTGAGGTGCTCAAAAGCCCCCTGCGCTACATCTATCCACTCAAATACACCTTTCTTGGTCAGATTAGTGAGGGGTGCTACCAAATGTGAAATCCCCTTCACGAACTTCCTATAATAGGGTGCAAATGCCCAAAAATCCCCATAGCTCAGTCACACTCATGGGTGTAGGCCAATCCAGTATGGCCCTGATCTTCTCTTGGTGCACATGCATCCCATCCTCTCCGATGTTGTGGCCAAGGTATAACATCTTTGTCAGTCCAAACTCACATTTGGACATCTTGGCATATAACTGCTACTCCTCAAGAATACGAAGCACCTCCTCCAAATGCCTCAAGTGCTCCTCCTAATTCCTGCTATAGATCTTGATGTCATCGAAGAACACCAACACAAACCTGCGAAACTGCTTTCAGAACACGTGGTTTATGTAAGACTGGAAAGTATTAGGGGCATTGGTTAGCCCAAAGGGCAATACCAAAAACTTGAAATGCCCATAATGGCATCGGAAAGCTGTCTTTGCGATGTCTTGCTCCTGAAATTTGACGTGGTGGTTGTTGAAATATGTAACTAGGTTCAGCCTTCATAATGACACATGTAATCATGATTTTATGTATTTGATTAAGAGATAAAAATAAATTTATTAGTGTCATTCTTGAGGCATGGGTTTCATGCTCAAGAGAAATTTGTTTTTATAGGTCAAGCATCCATTGAGTGCTTCTAGGGCTTGTCATTGAGTTTACAAGTCAATTGAGTCATTGTCATGTAAAGAAGACCCTTTTGGGCATGTTACATATTGTAAAGAAAAATTATTTTAGTCAAATTAGAGTCAAAGACCCTCCAAGACCTTATCATAATGCTACAACAAGTCGACCTTCAAAAGGAACAAGTCAACAAGATGTCCAAATGTGAGTTTGGACTGACAAAGATGTTATACCTTGGCCACATCATCGGAGAGGATGGGATGCATGTGCACCAAGAGAAGATCAGGGCCATATTGGATTGGCCTACACCCATGAGTGTGACTGAGCTATGGGGATTTTTGGGCATTTGCACCCTATTATAGGAAGTTCGTGAAGGGGTTTTCACATTTGGTAGCACCCCTCACTAATCTGACCAAGAAAGGTGTATTTGAGTGGATAGATGTAGCGCAGGGGGCTTTTGAGCACCTCAAACAGGTGATGAGCAGTTATTTGGTGTTAGCGCTGCCAGATTTTCAGCAGTCATTTGTACTAGAGTGTGATGTGTCCGATGAGGGCACTGAGGTTGTTTTGATGCAGGATGGAACCCCATAGCATTTGAGAGTCGGAAACTCCTTATTCATGAGAGGCTCTATTTTATATATGACAAGGAGATGTTGGCCATCACGCATGCATTGGTCAAATCCCGACAACATCTGGTGGGAAACAGGTGCAGGGTAAAGACTGACCACAACAGTCTTCAATTCTTTTTAGAGCAGAGAGAGATCAAGGAGAAGCAAGACCCTTTTGGGCATGTTACATATTGTAAAGAAAAATTATTTTAGTCAAATTAGAGTCAAAGACCCTCCAAGACCTTATCATAATGCTACAACAAGTCGACCTTCAAAAGGAACAAGTCAACTTGCCTAGAGGGACAAGTTGGCCTATTAGGGCACTCAAGGAAGCCTATAAATAGGAGCATTCAACCTCATTCAAGGATCCATCCATCAAGCATCAAGAAGTTCGATCAAAGCAAGGAGCGGTGACCTAAAATCAACAAAGGAAGATAAGACTTCAAGAAAGAAGAAACCAAACTTTTGAAGATTTTTTAGGGCTGAAATTCCTCACGTGCGAAGAAGTCTGGGTACAATTTGTTGCAACAAAGACCGAATTATTGTAGTCACAATAGGAGGCCGAGAACGAGGGTAAGAGAAACCATCTTGCACGCTGAGTTGTTGAAGAAGAAGCCACTGTCCAAGCGAAGAAGTGAGAAGGGTGAATACACTGCATCATCCCCCACGTGTGGAAACTAGGGTTTTTGCAGTAGCCAAAAATGGCAGGTCGAAATTGCAGCCTAAGGTTATAGGTCTGAAGTCCAGGTCACAAGAGAGATTACAATTGAAACAAGGAAAACATTGACTTGGTTTGACTTTGCTAGAAAAGGAAAAGGTTGACTTGGTCTTGGAGGAGTCTTTGTCGAGGGTCTAGGTCTTGGAATTCATCAATTGAAGTTCTATAAGAAGAGAAGAATTCTTGTGGCTTTTCCTCTCAAGAGGAGAGGTTTTGACCCTGGCTAATAGCCTATATCATGTGTCCTCTGGTCTCATTGTTCTTTATTGTTTGGTAGCTGTTTGATGATAAGAACACTAATTATAGTCAAGTAAAAGTAGAAGATAATCAAGTTAAGTAAAAATACATCACAAGCAGTTATCAAAGTTATAGAAATCACCTAATTTAGTTGCCCTTGGATTTCTCAACAATGGTAGCTCGCGCGCAAATCAATCTTAGAGAAGTATTTAGCTCCTATAAGCTTGTCCATCAGCTCATCTATGCACGAAATCAGGTACTGGTTCTTCAACGTCTTCTTGTTCAAGGCCTGGTAGTCGATACACATGCAGAGGGTCCCACCCTTGTTCTTCACTAGTACAACTGAAAAAGCAAAGGGACTCAAACTGGGCCTAACGTGCCCCATGTTCAACAACTTGTGTATGGCACACTTAATCTCACCCTCGTATGACTTGGGATGTTGGTATGGAGTGGTGATCACGACATGCACACCCTCCTCTAACTCAATCATGTGCTCAAATCCTCAGTCAGGCGGTCGGCCTAGAGGAATGTCTCCAAAACCTGCTGGGTACCTATCCAATATCTCTTGAATGTCTTGGTGTTGGCCGTTGCTAAGTCACTGCCTCTATAATTCGAAGCTCCACTGCCCACTTTATGTCCCCATGTGGCAAGTCAGTCTCCATCCGATGTGCTGGCACCGTTTGTGGTGAGTATGGATGCATCCCTCTTAGCAATACCAGATTCCCATCTGGCCCCATGAACTCCATCTCCAGCGTCTTCCAATTTGTAGTGACTCGTCCCAAGGAATAGAGCCACTGGATACCCATGACTTTGTTGGTTTTTGGAACATCGACCACAAAGAAGTGATTGATCATAGAGTAATTTCCCATAATCATTGTCAAACTAGGGACATACCAGGTGCATTGTGTATTCCCTGACTCCCGTCTCTCGGCGCCAGGACTGAAACTCCTCAAAGCTCTCAGTCTATATATCCCTCCGCTCCACCATTTGGGCATCAATAAAGTTGTGGGTTGCCCCACTGTCCACCAAAACTGCCACAAATTGTCCTTGCACCATGCCCCTGATCCTCAGCATGAGATACTTGGGGACTCCCCTCAGTGAAGTGATGACCCCTCCGGTGGGTTTGAAGAGGTCTCCACCAGGTGGTGGTGGTGCTCCTCCTCCTCTGCGACCTCCAATGGTCTGCAACTCATCACCTCCTACATCATCCTCTTGCTCCAAACCATCCTCCGACTCATTGTCAGAAAACACCTCTATATAATGGGCCTTGCCCTTGGTACACCTATGTTGAGGTGCCCATGGCCCCTGACAAGTGAAGCACAACTTCCTCCTACAGAGGTCTCTCTTGATCTCATCATCCAACTGTCCACGCCCCTAAACATCTCTCTGTGGTGGGTTCTAGTGTCTCGGCCCCTCTATGGAAAGGGAGATCGTGGTGGAATTGGTGCCCTAGTCTTGGGAATTGTGTTCTGCAAATCCCTTGTGCGATTCACTGCCTCCTGTAGAGTGGTGGGCTTACTTGCCCTCACTAGCCCATGCAAGGGCTCAACCAAATCCTCCACAAAGGTGTAGACCTCCTGGCATCTGACAAGTCCAACACCATCACCGACACCCTCAAGAACTTTGATATGTAATGCTCGAGGCTGCCTGTCTACTTGAGCTGGGTCAGCTCTTTGAAATGTGCCTCCGGATACCTCCTGTCAAAATGCTCCACAACCCTCCATGTGAAGTCCTCATAGGAAGTCACACCGGCATGCCCTAGTGTGGTCAACCCATGGAACCACCAATCGTGTGCCTCTCCCTCCAAGTGCAAGGTAGCCATTTTGATGGCTTCCACCTCAGTCATTCGGCTAAGCTGAAAATAAGTATCTAACTTCTCAACGCATGCCCTAGTTGTGCACTTGGATGAACCATCGAATGTGGGGAGATACATCCTCCCAATGGTACGTTGCAGCTCTGAGTTCTGCGTGCTTGAACCTCTTGCGCCCTTGCCCCTATCATTCTGCTTGAGCTGGCAGAAATCATGGAAGGTTTGTGCAGAGCTCGAAATTCATCCCCCATTGATTGCGACTCTCAGAAATACTCTCCCATGGGCATCTCATCCTGCCCAACTTGCTCACCAACTCCTGAAGGTAAAAACATGGGCAATGTAGTCTTGGTTGGCTCACTGAAAGCATGTGGGCGAGTCAAAGGGGAATGATGGTTATACTGGTGGGAAGCCCCGAGGTCTCCCCGAACACAAAATCCCGGTGGACGCTCTTGTCCTGGTTCTGCTGCTTAATCTCTTCCAGCATCTCTTTCTGCCCCTTCGCCAGGTCACTTAAAGCCTTCGAGAGGCTATTGAATGCTGCCTCCTCTTTGCTCATAGGTTCCACCATGTTTGCTTCCTTTAACTCCTGTTCTGGGGCCTCAGAATCAAGTGTGATCTCCAATTCCCTCTCCCGGCTCCTGTATCCATGCCTCCTGTAAATAATGTTCTGCTTCTCTTCTGTGATCATAGAAGATTCCCCCCATGGCTAAGCCAAGACGGGTTCTCTGATACCACTGTGATATTCCTGCTAGGAATTAACAATGATAATCAAAACAAAAACACCACATCCAACACAAAAATTCAACATGCAATTAGACACCCAAAAATTTAGCCAAAAACTGCGCCAAGTTGAGCCATTTTTATTATCAAATAGGAGTGTACAATATATGTATGGAATGTGTGCAACTGGGCTTGCTAAAGCAAGCTAGACAAACCCCAGGTGAGAAAATGTGCTGCCTGGATGCTAGAAAGTGCCTCCTTTTCAAGCTCTACGCTGGCCCCTGAAATCTGCTGCTGCTGGCTGGAAAGGGACTGCTGTTTGACTGCTGACATTCACATGGTTGGCATAATCACCCTGATGACTTATTAGAAAGAGAAATATTGAAGATGCTATTCCTACCTTTCAAAGAATTTATCCTCCTGAGGACTTTCAGACTGAATTAAAGCACAACAGATACTGAATCTGTTCCTGATGAAGTTATAAAGGATGTAAGCATTGGATGTAGTCGTTTTGAATGATGACAAAACTCTGCTTCAATGCGAGTATGATAGGATAAAGGAGGATTTGTAAAATAGAACAAGAGAGTGAGAGTACACTAGCAATAATTTTGAAAGCAAGCCTTACAGTCTTATTGAAGTTGAAAGGGATTTCCTATCTGTTAGCAAATGCTACCCAAGCCTCTCTGTATCTCTAGAATTTTCTTGATGTGAACTGGTTAAAAGAAAAACTTGAAATTTCATTAAAAACCCTTCTCAGCTTTGAGCATGATGTTGTAGTAAAGGATGAGTACGTTCCAAAGGATTCTTAATCACAGTCATCTGACAAAGCAACAAAAGGCATGAAAAGCTCACATTTGTTTCTATTTAGAATAAGCTCTTGATCTGTCATTGATGCCAATTGCAGAAATGAAGTGGCTTTTACTTGTTTTTTGAGGCATTTTCCCCTGTATTATCTCATGTGTTTTTGGACGTATAAGAGGTGTTATGTGAAGGCAAGCTGATAGTTCTCTTAGAGCTTCCTGGAGTAAGGATCACAGTATGGCTTTGTTTAGTGAAGCACTTGCTGAGAATAATTTTGATGTAAAGCTTTTGAATGATAAAGTGTTGAGGGATCCTAGTTCACCCTTGGAGCAAAATCCATTCTGTTGTGAGGGCATGCGGAAGGCTGGCCTAGCCTGGAGCAGATCCGAATCACCTGGAATCACTTTGTTCTGAGACAAGTGCGAAGGATTTCTAGGGTAACATTACGTAGGAGAACTCGTGTATATTGTACAGAACTCTGTTGGTCATCTGAGGCAATGTGAGAATCTTTCCAAGGACTATAATAGACTGGAATTCCCTGAAGAAGTTGCAGAGGTATTGAAGTTGGTCTAGACGAATTCCTGAAGGGTGTCGAATTCAAGAACGAGTATGGTTATCAGTTTAAGTGAGTCGGTATCCTCTCTGGTCGGTAATCGCAGAAGGAATTTCTAGGATTACAGGTTAGATTAGGTGAACTTAGTCTTTAGTCCAATACTAAAGACTAAAGACTA
This sequence comes from Pinus taeda, assembly GCA_000404065.3. Classification (NCBI taxonomy): domain Eukaryota; kingdom Viridiplantae; phylum Streptophyta; class Pinopsida; order Pinales; family Pinaceae; genus Pinus; species Pinus taeda. The sequence continues at coordinate 87,000 of APFE030115231.1, read as the reverse complement.
AGTTGTGGAGAAACAATACTGCTTTCCACAAGATGGCATTATTTGAATTTGTTGGTATCAGAGCTGGAAGAATTACAGTGGTATAAGAGCTGAAATCCTGCTAGTTTGGGAGGGTGTCAACCTTGTATGCTTCCGGCCATACTAGTAATATTACAGTCAGAAAGAATAAGGTTAACTGCAGATCAACCATGGGGAATAGGGAAGATCGAGGAGGACCTGATACCAAAGATCTCTTGCATGTATTGATTCATGGACTGACAGAGATGACAAATTTGATTTTACAAGGGTGGTAGCAGGGACAACAATTAATTCAGGGGAAATAAAAAAATAGCTCAGGTACTAGCTCAAGGACAACAACAATTAACCCAGTTAATGGCGCAACTCATAGGAAATTCAAACGTCGTTGGTAATAATGATAATAGATCAAATATTGGTAATAGGGTTAGTACTGAAGGAAGCAACAACTGTAACCCTGGTCCTACTGTACGCACTAACACTAGGGCAGCAAGTGGAGGGAGCTTCAAACCCTTACTCCCTCAATTTTCAAACGCCAACAACAGACAACGACCCAAGAAGCAGCAGAGAAAAATCTATGTTACCAGGATTCAGATACGGATTCGGATACGGATACGGATCCGGATCCGGATTCGCTAGTTTTTTGAAAATCCAAGATCTAGATACGGCAAGGATACGTCACGTACACATAAAAATAATATAATAATATTTTTTAAATTTTAAAAAACACTTTAGAACTAAAAAATCAAATACTCCATCAAAAACTTTTAGAACACTGAATGATAAATATGAAGATTGAAACACTGAAATGATGCATCCTCCCTTATACAAAATAACAAAAAGAATCATAATATCATAAATAGTCTGTAAATTACTTTACTAGTAGTGCATATAAAGTTCAAATTATAATATATTAATAACTATCAATACACAATTAAATAATAAAAATTAAAATACACCTCATTTAAGTTTTAACATCATAATATCATAAATGCTCTATAAATTACCTTACTCAATAATGCATATAAAGTTCAAATTATAATATATCAATAATTATTAATACACAATTAAATAATAAAAATTAAAATACACCTCATTTAAGTTTTAACACACCACTACAATATGAATATCTTCCTGAATGGTAGAACACTTCTTGGTGCAATAAAGCAATTATTATTAATATTTCTAATAATAAGATATTAGGACATAGAAATACCATGTTTTGTATTCATATATAATCTCTTTCCCATAATTAATATATGATACCAAATTAAATTAATGTATATATATTCTATTAAAATAAAAATATACATATTTTATTCTATTAAATTCTACATACATATATAAATATTAAATAAACATACATACTAATAAATTCTATTAAAATAAAAATATACAGGCTTTATTTCTTTGAACTTAAACTTATAAAACATTTAAAAAACTTTTGTTATTTAGCTTCTAATGATCAATTTTTTTTAACTTCCACGCATTCTTTTTTGTAATATAATATATGTATATAAAAAATTAAAAATTTATCAGATTCTGCCTTTTTATATATATCTAATATGTGTATAAAAAATTATCAGATTCAGTATACGTATATAAAAAATTTCAGGCGGCGGATATAAATCGGCGGAATTTTCGGGCATAGTGCATACATCTTACTGTATATTTCTTTATTTTTATAATAAAATACGATTAAAAGGAACTCTGGTTTCCGCTTCAAATTTCCGCTGGTTGTGAGGTGTTTCACGGGTAATATAGGGGAAATATCTTTGCAGGGGCAGTCTCCGTGCATGCATTGGGTTACCTCTCTGTCTGCAATTTGTAAACTTCCGGGAGTTACCAGTGTCCTATGTCGGGCTCTATCAGCAGCGGCTCCATTCTCTGCCAGACTTGGTTGCAATCTGTTTGAACTTTGAACAATACAACATCGCACTTTGCATCAAGCCCCCTTCTGAACAGTGAATAACACCAAACCCAACGCTAAACTCTACCTGCCGTATTTCATCCGTATTTCTCCGTATCCAGATCCGGATCTAGATCAGATCCGTGGATCCGTGGATCTTGGCCCCCCTGCTGCCGGATCCGGTAACATAGAGAAAATAGACTCTTTGATGAATACTTTCGGAAGTATGCAACACTAGAAGATAACACTTGAGAAGCCATAACTTTTTGGGAATACAACAACATCAAATAGCAAAATAGACCAAGGGAACGACGAAATCTGGATTTGATGCGCAAGGTAGGAAAGCTGCCCGTCCACTCTTTTGATGGGTCATCAAAATGCTCAACAAGAGCTTGGTGCAAAAGTTGGACACCTATTTCCAACTCAGTCCCATGCAAGAAATAGATGTTATTTAATTTTCCACGCTACACCTAGAAGGAGAAGCACATGATTGGTGGTATCATGGATTGGTTACATTGGGACACGCAAACAACACTTCTTGTGTAGACTTTACGCAGATGTTGATAGATAGATTTGACCGGAATAACCTGGATATACACTTTAGAGAATTGGCACAACTCAAGTAGACCGAATTGCATGAGGAGCATATCACAGAATTCAAACAAACTACAATCATGGTCACAGACATCGCTGAAGAAATAACGATCATGCTCTTCCAACTCAGTCCCATGCAAGAAATAGATGTTATTTAATTTTCCACGCTACACCTAGAAGGAGAAGCACATGATTGGTGGTATCATGGATTGGTTACATTGGGACACGCAAACAACACTTCTTGTGTAGACTTTACGCAGATGTTGATAGATAGATTTGACCGGAATAACCTGGATATACACTTTAGAGAATTGGCACAACTCAAGTAGACCGAATTGCATGAGGAGCATATCACAGAATTCAAACAAACTACAATCATGGTCACAGACATCGCTGAAGAAATAACGATCATGCTCTTCACAAAAGGATTAGTCGAACCTCTATAGGTTGGGTTAAGGCTTTCAACCTTGCAACCCTACAGGATGCCATTAAGAATATTCAAGATATGGAGGTACAACACCAAAAGTGAATGCTCCACCCATACCACCAATCATTCCAAATGACAAGGGCAAAAAGATATATTTGGACAACAAAACCAATAAGGATCAACTAGATGAAGAGACTCGAAACGAACTTAGAAGAAAGAAGCTTTGTTGCACTTGCAAAGAGCCATGGGAACTAGGTCACTGATGTTTGGGAAAAGGTAAGATTCACTACATTTGACAGTGAGAGTGATAGAACGCAACCACCAAGCAAGGAGCTTAGCATCTATGAAGAATCACCACCCCCAAAAGCAATGAGGAAGCCACTTCCGAGAATTGAAGGAGGTACTATTGCCACTCTCTCAGAGTATTTCCACTCTCTCAGGGGTTCCTAAATATCACACATTCAAAATCAAAGGGGTTATACAAGGGCAACGTGTCATAACATTGATAGATGGTGGAGCAACATACAACTTTATCGATGCAGCGGTAGTGGTAAGGAGAGGCATTCTCGTCCAAGAATTTGAGGGCTTTGAAGTAAGGGCAACTGATGGATATCATATGACATGCACCCAGGTAGTTCCACAATTGAGCGTCACTTTTTTTAAGTATATGCTTATTGATGATTTATATCAACATGTGATAGAATTGGCAGATACTAATATGGTGCTGGGAGTTCAGTGGTTGTACTCGCTAGGAAGAATTGTGATGAACTACCAAACAATGGTAATCGAATTCTGAGACCCAGAGGTATGAGAAATGGCGCCCCTCGCATGGTTACAACCTAGAAAATGGAGGTCACAACCAAATAAGGAGAAGTCACTTGCATGTCATCTTGTGGAATTACACGTAACAATTTATAATCTAATGGAGTCAAGCATGCGAAACATGACACATTTTTGAGAGACTGGAGAGCCTATCTCTTAGTAGAGTACTCCAAGAATAATTTTGCTTGCTACATATTGGATGGACTCATTGATTATGATAGGTATAAGGTGGAAGACAAAATCATCTTCTACAAAAATGAGATGTGTTTTGTCCCCGAATCTATGTTCAGGGAGAAGCTTTTTAGAACTACACATAACAAACCAACTAGAATTACTCATCCTCAACTAAAAAACTATACAACAACGTGTATAGCTCAGATTGCTAATGCAAACAAGGGCCACAAAGGAGAGCAAATTTGTGAAATTTTAACACTGTTGCAATGTCTGGTTATTATTCTCTTATTAATTTAGATTATTTGTCTTCTGCAAATTATATGTAGCAAATACTAAATAAAACACAATTGCAACTTCATTGAAAAATAATTAACCAGGGGAACTGAGAAAATTAGGCGCACACAAATAATGGACACCAATATTTTTCGACAAATGTCCTTAGAAAAACCCCAGTGTGGGGAAAACCGGTTCTGCAGATGAGTTATTTTATTATTTTTCAGCAACTCTCTAATGGAGAAAATTACAAAATTGTTTGTTGTAATTTAGCAAAACCTTTGTAAAAATATTTTGATCACTTTTGCAAGTTAATCTGACCTCCTGGAAGCAACTTGGCCACTCAGATCAATTTCGACCTCCCTTTGGTTGTTCGCTCTAGCTCACACATGCCGCTTGGTAGATGAACTTGGTCTTCCTAGCAACTCGAACTAGTTGAGAAATTAACTCGGCCTCCACTAGAAATTTTGTCTTCAACTGACAAATCGATCTCTTTGTGCAAATCGATCTCTCTTGGAAGTTTCTCTTTGCCCCGACCCTTCATTCTCTGAGTAATTTGCATTACCTTCTGGGGTTATTTGCACCCCTGCCTGGAGCAACTCTCACCACTGGGAAATTAGCATCCTTCTGCAGAAAATCGATCTCCTTGTCTCTCTGGAAATCACTGTGAGGAATCTCTTTGATAATCTCGTCTCCAACCACTATTGATCTCTCTCCGCTGATGCCCATGTGTTGCCTCTGCACCATTGCTGTGACCGCAATTCTGTGCCTCGATCTGTTCCTCAAATGTCCCATCGATCCCCTCTTATAATCTCTCGTTGATGAATCAACGACCATAATCTAATCTCAATCAATGGCTAAGATCATCTTGACTCCTTCAAGTGACTTTTTCGAAAGTCTCTAGAGGAAAATCGATTTACCCCAATTAATACTGATTAATTAAGCTATTCCCTAAGTTAGACCTAGGAAAATTAATTAATTGCTTCATTAATTCTACTCAAGGTCTTTTCTCACGATTTGTTTTTTGGGTATTGGAGAAAATGTGTTTCGTAGCCTCATAGACACAATCTGAGACTAGAACACTTGTGCATGCTACACAAACTAACACTTCCTCTTAGCAAGGAATGTGTTCTACAAAACACCCAACTTGTCTCTGAAGAAGATGAATCTCGCTTTTCCCAAAGCCTTCGTCAATATTGCTACCTGCTCATCTGTGGCTATATGATGTAGTTAAACAATCCCGTGCTACACATAGTCCCTTACGAAGTGCTATCTGATGTCTATATGCTTAGACTTGTCGTGAAACACCAGATTCTTTGGCAACCTTATGCAACTTTAATTGTTGCAGTGTATCATCGTCATCTCAACCCTTTGACCAAACAAGGCTACTAGCAACTTACAAAGCCATATAGCCTCGCATGTAGCCATGCTCGTTGCTTTGTACTCTGCTTTTGCAAAACTTAGTGCCACAGACTCTTGCTTCCTATTGTATTAAGAAACAATTCCTAATCCCAAGCTGAAGGAACACCCTGAAGTGCTTTTCCGATCCACTGTGTTACCTGCCCAGTTTGCATTAGTATAGCCAACCAACCTAACACCAACACCTCGAGTATATTTGATCCAATACTCGATAGTGCCATGCAAGTACCTCATCACATGTTTTGTCGCTGTCTAATGCACTCTCTTCAGCTCCGCCATGAACTAACTAAGAGAGTTTACAGCATAGGATATGTTTGGCCTGGTGTTGACTAGATACATGAGAGAGCCTATCAACTGGTTGTACAAGGTGGAGTCCACATCCTTCTTCCTAGATGCATCTACCTTCCTCGAATTCCTGATCATGGGAGGAGACATGGTTCTGCACTCCATCCCGAATCTCCTCGGGATCTATATGCAATATTTCCCTTGACCAAGGAAAATTTCGCCATTCATTTGCCATACCTCCATGCTTAGAAAATAGTGCATGAGCCCCAAATCCTTCATCTCGAACTCAGCTGCAAGGTCCCTCTTGCACTTCTCAATGAGCCCAAGTGAACCTGCAAGAAACAAGTCGTCCATGTACAAGACAAGAATGAGAACCTCACCCCCAACCACCAAGTAGTAGAGGTTTGCGCCTGCCTCACTCTTCACAAAATCCATGCCTTGCAAGTATCTGTCAATGCGCTCATACCATGCCTCGGGAGCTTGCTTGACCCCGTACAACGCTTTCTTCAACCTGCACACATGGGTCTCTCTACTATGTGCCACAAAGTCCTTTGGTTGTTCAATGTACACCTCTTCCTCCAATTCACCATTTAGGAACGCCGTCTTGACGTCCATCTAATGGATCTGCCATCCCATCTGTGCTGCTAATGAGACCACGACTCATATAGAAGTGTACCTAGGCATAGGAGCAAATGTCTCCTCGTAATCTATTCCCTCCTTCTCAGAGAACCCCTTAACCACGAATCTAGCCTTGTATTTCTCGATGCTGCCATCTGCACTGTGCTTGATCTTATAATCTATCATGATCCAACCACTGCTCCATCTTTCGGTCTCGGTATAACCTCCAACACATTGTTTTGCATAATCAAGGAATACTCCTCAACCATGGCTTGCATAATCAAGGAATACTCCTCAACCATGGCATCCCACCTAACTATAATCCTCTTGGTGCCTGGGAGGAAGATCCTGTATGCTTAGTCACCAGATTCGCCGAATTTTATCAATGAAATTCGATAATCGCCGAATTCCAAGTTGAAACGAACATGTTCGTTCGAGTTCGCCGAATTTAATGGCGAACTCGAACTTAATCCCGAATTCGAATTTATGCGGAAGAAATTCGTTTTAAAATCGATGAAATTCGTTTTAAAATCGAAAAAATTCGTTTAAATTCGTTTTTTTTTTTTTGCCGCGGGTTTTATTAGTCATGAGTCGGGTATCGGGTAAGGGTTTCATTTCGCCGTCTCAGTGCTACCGTGCTACAGCCTACAGCCTCTGCTCACGTTCCGGTTCCGGTTCAGCCTTCTGCGTTCACGTTCACGGTTTCATCGACGCTCGACGCTGCCGTCTCACTGCTCCGGAGTCCGAGCTCGACGCTGTCGTCTTCAACGTGGACTCAAAAAGACGTAGTTAAATTAAGGATATAAAAAATTAAAAAATGACATTGTATTATGGACATATTGGTATGGATAAGAATGGCGTTGACAATAGGGATCATATGGTGGTGGCAGTGTGTTGGGATGGTGTTATTATATTAATAATCTGTTTGGAGATAAGATATATATATATATATATATATATAGATATATACCAACAACATCATATATCATAACAATTGGCATCATATATCAGCTAGCGATTGGTATCGATCATTAATATAACATCACAATAGTGGTAAATATCCAGAACATGCGTTGAACATCGTATTTAAAGAAATGTATCAATACAACGTCATTGTGGTGGAGAGCGTTGGTATCAATGTTCAAATTTTGTACAACATGTTTGAGGTCATGCAAGTATTTATATAATTTATATATTATATGGTTGATATAATATATTGTAAAGCTTCATAGAAAAAGGGTCAAATACATCAAGATGAAGAAGCAATCTATTTCATAGGCTATCTTTAGCATGGTAGACGTTAAAATAATTTTTTTTTTTTTTTTTTTTTTTTCTTATTATAAATACATTTTTATATTTTTTGGCAGAGTTGATAATCACATGTTCGAGATCTATGAGCACTGTTTTTTCATTGTTGAACATGAGCACTATTTTATTAGCATTGAACTGCTGCTATTAAATGTCAAAGTTAATGCATTCATTTCCTTGGAAATATGTAACTTCCAGTCATAGATTTTATGATGACTTTGACTTTAAATTGATTATATATATATATATTATTTTTTTTTGAATTTTATGTCGAATTTTATTGACAAAATTTTAGTTGGTGAACTTTATTCGAATTTCATGGTCGCCGAACTCGAACTCGAACTCGAACCTGGTGACTTAGCCTGTATGTATTCGAGGCTTTGCTATAGCCAACGAAGTAACCACACTTTGTAGTCTGATCCAACTTCGAACGTGTCTCCCCTAGAATGTGACAATACACTAGGCTGCCAAATATCCTAAAGTGATTGACATCTGGCTTCTTCTTGGTATCCTTGGGTGTCGTCTTGCCAAGCGCTCTATGTGGGACCTTGTTTTGTATATATATTGCCGTACTACATGCTTATGCCTATAAATAACATGGGAGATCCTGGTCATACAACATAGCTCTCGTTGCTTCATAAATAGACCAGTTCTTCCTCTTAGCAACCCCATTCCGTTGTTGGTTGTAAGGAACGTCCACTCTCTTTCGATTCCTGCCCTGGTAGAGAACTCTTGGAACTCCTTGTTTGTGTATTCACCTCCATTGTATGACTGAAGAGTCTAGATATTTCTACCTGTTGCATTCTCAACTAGAGCCTAAAACTTCTGAAAGTGACTGAAGACCTCATTCTTGGTCTTTAAGAAATAGATCTAGGACTTCCTAGAGAAATTATCAATAAAAACATCAAAGTACTTGTATCCCCTGAGATATTTGGTTGACATTGGCCCACATATATCTAAATGCACAAGGTCAAGCATCCCCCGCAATTTGTTGTCACTCCTTGGAAAAGTTGCTTTCGCAAACTGTCCCAACACACATCCTCTGAAAACATCGTCATGCTCTATGCTCGCCTCTGGAAAAGCTATCATTGTCTCATGAAGTAGTTTGAGTGCTCCATGATGAATATGGCTTATCCTCCTATGCCATAGCCCCCCCTGATCCTTCAGACTATTGCTGCTAACTAGTGCCTTAGGAGCGTCCATTTGCAGCTTATACAACATGCTGCTCCTCACTCTGAATGCTATAGGTGATTTCCTATCCTTGTGCTTCAGTAACACCTTTGCCCCTCTAAAGATAACATCGTATCCTTTGTCTTGAAGGACTGATACGGAGTATCAAGTTCATCCCGAAGCCTGGCACGTGCAATATGAATCACCTTGCCATTCTCCCTCTAGAATATAACAATCCCTCCAACAATTAGGTTGTACTTGGACTTGTTCCCCATCTGAATCTAGAATCTAATGTTCTCCTCCTTGTAACTGAGAAGTACTCTCTAACTCTTGTCATATGAAGATGCTCCACTATCTATATATGAGACACCCTGTGAAGTTTAGGTAGACATGCAGACTATTAATGCGAATTCTTGTTCCATCCTACTAGAGAGCTCATCTGCATTTGTTGAAGCTGCTACTTGTTTTTTGCTGTTCTTCCTCTGTGGGAAATCACCGACATTGTGGCCCAATTCGTAACAACCATAACACTTGACCTTTGATAGATCCTTCTTCTTTTCTCCTTTTGAGCCTTGACCCTTACTGGATTCTTTCTTCACCTTTCCCTTTCTTGATAGGGTGACATTTTCTTGCTCCTTTTCCACTTTCGATGCCTTGTTGTTGCTACTGGTGCCATTGACCAAGCTGAGCCTAAGCTCCTCCTAAGTGAAATCTCACCATCTTCCCTAGAAATCACTTGGGTGAACATACACCCTTCCTTGGAAAACCGATTCAGTGTTATGTGCACTAGCTCATCGTCACGAGGCTTGCCTAATATAGCTAACTCATCTTTGGCAAGTTGAACTCTGGTGAGATAGGAAGTCATGTCTTATCCTTTCTACTGCTTGATGATGCTCCTCAATTACTCTTTGAGAATCATCTTCCTGTTTTCTGAAGGATTATTGTACAGTTTAACTATGGCGTCCCACCTCTGCTTCGCTGTGTCTTTTTCTGCAATATGCGGAACAATATGGTCCTTGACTCCATCAAGGATAATCCTCTTTGCTTTGGCATTCTCCTTTTTGTAGGTGGCCTATTGTTGTGGATCTGTTGGTATGAAAATAATATTCTTTGCATACTTCTTCAGTCCATACTCATCCAATAGGAATGACATTTTGGATTTCCAAACGCCAAAGTTTAGAAGCTCCATCTTATTAGTTTTTGAAGCATCAGATGTGTTCTAGCCACTAAATTTGGTGGAGAGGCTAGAATACATGGGATCTCCAAAACCCAGAAATTGTTTTTGAAAATTCTGCCTAGAAATGACTTAACTAGATTATTAACTAGTTTTTAAATGTTTTTTAAATCCAAACTTGGGGAATATGGTTAATTAATTAATATTAATTAAGTCATGGTGAGAATCAGCTAGAAACTCATACAGATCGATTCGGAGATGATCCTAGCCATCGATTATGTTTTTAATCTTGGCTGTTGGTGCTCCAACAGAGGACTATAAGAGGAGGTCAATGTTGTGATGGAGAAATCACTTGAGACACTTCATCAGAGACTAGTCAGAGGCTTGACGTCCAGCAGGCTGTGCAGAGGCTGACACAAAGGGTCATAGGCCCGAGTTTCTGAAGGCAAGTTGTGCCGGGAGATTATCTGTGGGGTGAGGAAAATTCCTCACTAGATTTTTGCCAATATTTTTCATTTGTAGGATTGCCAGATTTCGACATCCAGTTGTACTCAAAATTTCTCACTGTTGCATAATAATAAAACCCTCAGCTATTGCACTGGCTTTCCCAAGTTGGGTTTTTTCTAGGGACTTTTGTCCAAAAATAATTGTGTTACTTTTGTGTGTGCTAGCATTTCTCAGCTTCCGACATTTTATTTTTCCAGTGTTTTCTTTGTGAAGGTTGCAATGTGTTTGTTTCGATATTTGCTGTAGCAAATAAATTGTTAAATTAATTAGAAATAATACCAGTTGCTACAATAGGGTTCCGGTTTGGAACTTTCACATGGTATCAGAGCGTAGTTGATTAGCTGGACATTTTTGCTGCTCAGTGTGGGCAGCAGGCCGAAATTTCCAAGGCCAGCGCAATGTTTTTCCAGAGAGGCCGAGTTGCTTGAGGAAGATCGATTTTTCTGAGAGGGGCAGAAAAAATCGATCCTTCTAGATCAAGTGATTCCAGAGGCAGAGGGAGTAGCTCAAATTTTTCGTTGAGCAGATCTCTAGCTGGACGCAGTGGTTTTTGCAGCAGTTCGCTAGATCAGAGGTAGATTCAAGGTGGAGGAGAGAAGAGCACACACAGAGGGAAATTTTTTCTCATGGAACTTCTAGTCTCAAGAAGTTCGATTTTCCTTGCAGATCGACAGTAGTTGTGAGCATATCTTCTCACTCCAGAAGGGAGTGCGAATAGCAGAGTAGCAGTCGAGCAAATGGAAAGAGGAAGTTTCAACAGTTTGTTGAGATGGCCATTGTTGGTCTTCGTGATCATGATAGGTTGGATGGAGATTCCAGCTATGTCATTTGGAAGGCAAGGATGTCCTTCTAAATGAATATGGTCTGAAAGCCTATATTGATGCAGTGGTGGTGGTTCCTCAGGATGTAGATCAACAAAAAGAGAACAAGAAGGAGATGGCATGCACAAAATGGTTGATCCTAGATGGAGTTCGAGATCATGTTGTTTCACATATAGTTGGAAAAGATATTGCCACGCAGATGTGGGATGCTCTCTCCACATTGTATCAAGGTACTTCCAAGCAGCGGAAGAAGTACCTAGAGGAGAAGCTGAGACTCATCCAGATTTAGAAAGGGGAAGGCATAGACCCCTTCCTTACCAGGATTCAGGAGGTATGAGACCAGTTGTCAGCTGTTGGGGCAGCGCCTCAACCCACAGAGCTATTGCAGTTGGCACTCAACAGTGTCTCAAAGGAGTGGCAAATCTTTGTCCAAAGCATATTGGGTAGAGATAAGCTACCATAATGGGATACAATGTGGGCCGATTTGCAGCAGGAGGAAGAGAATATGGCCCTCACATATAAGGGTCCCTGTCAGGGACAAGGGGAGAAAAGAAAGAAAAAAGAAGGACCAGTCAAAGGTCAAGTGCTTCAGGGGTGGTGAGCTCGGTCACTTCAGTACCTAGTGTCCTCTAAGGAGGAGGACAAGGAGGAGAAGCAAGTAGTTTTTGTAGAGATCGATAGACTTTCATCCAGGCTGGAGGAAGACTTCGCGATGTTCACTGATATACTCTAGGAGTGAGGTGGGCTGACTTGGTGTTGTAGTCCTAGAGCACTACAGATGGGCAGGATCCTTGAGAAGTCCACTTCATGGATCATTACCTGGCTACGGGGGCCCACAGTATTCAGTAGTAGGTTGGATCAGTGGCAATTGATGCATTCAGATGCTAGAGTGACAATTGCATAGACTAGTAGCAGTTAGATGCTAGGGAGCACAGTGCAGAGTTGACAAAAGTGCAGTTGGCACAGTGTAGAGTTAGCAATAGAGCAAAGTCTCTAGTGGACAGTGCAAAGGCTAATAGCAGTCAGAGGCTTAGGTGACAAATGCATTATACTGATCATAGTTGATTTAGTATTTTGGATGCTTTTTAGTTGCAGATATTGCAGTTGCAGCAAAAACAAATGAGAGGGAGTTGTAGTGCAGATGCAGTGTTGGCAACAATATGGCAGTGTTAGTAGTAGCACAAATGCAGTGTATATCGGAGTTGCGCAGTGGTTGGTGGGTAGTATGGCCAGGCATCATCAACGTGACAGGAGATGATGCAGAGACAATGTATTGTGGTAGGGAGTGCAACACTAAAACACATTCCTCGCTAATAAATTCTGCCTAGAAATGACTTAATTAGATTATTAACCAAGTTTTAAATATTTCACTAAGAGGGAGTGTTAATTTTTGTAGCATCAGATGTGTTTTAGCCACAAAATTTGGTGGAAAGGCTAGAATACATGAGATCTCCAAAACCCAGAAATCATTTTTGGAAATTCCGCCATGAAATGACTTAATTAGATTACTAACCAGTTTTTAAATATTTCCTGTCTAAACTTAGGGAATATTGTTAATTAATCAGTATTAATTAAGTCAAGGCGAGAATCATCTAGAAACTCATACAGATCGATCCGGAGATGATCCTAGCCATCGATTATATTTTAATCTTGGTCGTTGGTGCTCCAACAGAGGATTATAAGTGGAGGTCGATGTGGTGATGGAGAAATCACTTGAGACACTTGAGCAGTTCAATTTCTTGGCAGATCGATTTCCAGATTAGTAACAATTAGTTGTCGGAGTGAGCCAAAGATCGAAGCAGTGAGTGAGGGGCAGAGACACTGAGGTTGGAGGAAGTATTCCAGATCCAGCGAGTGCATTTGTAGAGAGGCAGAAGAGCCACAGAGAAGTTGACGCAAGGGCAACGCAATAACTTCTAGAGGCAAGTTCGATTTGCTGAGAGGGAGAGACATCTACAGTTCTAGAGGCCGGGAAGGAGTCCTAGAGAGCCGAAGAAGCATCTTTCCAGCCAACAAAAAGTTGAACGACTTCATCAGAGATCAATCAGACGCTTTACGTCCAGCAGGGTGTGCAAAGGGTTAGAGGGCCAAGTTTTTGAGGCAAGTTATGCTGGGAGATTTCCTGTGGGGTGAGGAAAATTCCTCACTAGATTTTTGCCAGTATTTATTCTCTGTAGATTGCCAAATTTCGACATCCATTTGTACTCATAATTTCTCATTGTTGCATAATAATAAAACCCTCAGTCGTTGCACTGGTTTTCCCAAGTTGGGTTTTTCCAAGGACTTTTGTCGAAAAATAGTTGTGTTAATTTTATGTGTGCGCTAGCATTTCTCAGCTTCTAACATTTTATTTTTCTGCAGTATTTTATTTGTGAAGGTTGCAGTGTGTTTGTTTTGATATTTGCTGTAGCAAATAAATTGTTAAATTAATTAACAATTAAGAGAAATAATACCAATTGCTGAAATCGGGTTCCAGTTTGGAGTTTTCACACATCCAACTTGTCCTGATTTCTCAAATCTGTTGTGACCATCTCTGGAAATTTGGTAAACTCAAATAAATATGGAGAATAAACTAAAGCACTTGACCTGGGCTAAAACCCTCGATTTTCTCTTCCTATGCTTGTGCAAATCCTCCTCCTACCATTAGATCTGCTCTAATACCATGTGAAATTTTAAGATTGTTGCAATTTTTGGTTATTATTCTCTTATCAATTTAGATTATTTGTCTTCTGCAAATTATATGCGGCAAATACTAAATAAAACACAATTGAAACTTCACTGAAAAATAATTAACCACAGGAATTAAGAAAATTATGCACACACAAATAATGGACACCATTATTTTTGGACAAATGTCCCTGGAAAAACCTGTGTGGGGAAAACTAGTTTTGCAGATGAGTTATTTTATTTTTCTTCAACAAATTTCTGATGGATAAAATCACAAAATTGTTTGCTGTAATTTAGCAAACCTCTGGAAAAATATTTTGATCACTTTTGCAAGTCAATTTGACCTCCTGGAAGCAACTTGGCCGCTCAGATCAACTTCGGCCTCCCTTTAGCTATTCGATCTGGCTCACATGTGCAATTTGAATCACATGTGCGGCCTGGCAGATGAATGCGGCCCTCCTAGCAAGTCACACTAGCTGAGACATTAACTCGATCTTCACTGGAAATTTTGATTTCCACTGAAAAATGGATCTCCTTGTGCAAATCTATCTCTGCTGCCCACGACACTTCGTCCTCTCTGAGAAATTCACACAGCATGCTAGGGTATTTTGCATCCCTGCCTGGAGCAACTTGTAGCATTGGGAAATCAACCTTCTATAGAAAAATTGATCTCCTTGTCTCTTTGGAAATCATTGTGAGGAATCTCTCCGGTAATCTTGTCTCCAATCACTTTTGAACTCTCTCTGTTGATGCCCCTGTGATGCCTCTGTGCCCTTGCTATCACTGCAATTTTGTGTCTCGATCTGTTCTCCAAATGACCCATCAATCTCCTCTTATAATCATCTTGTTGATGAATCAACGACCATGATCTAATCTCAATCAATGGCTAAGATCATCTTGACTCCTTGAAGTAACTTTTCTGGAAGTCTCTAATGGAAAATCCATTTACC
The DNA here is from genome assembly GCA_000404065.3 of Pinus taeda. Taxonomy (NCBI): domain Eukaryota; kingdom Viridiplantae; phylum Streptophyta; class Pinopsida; order Pinales; family Pinaceae; genus Pinus; species Pinus taeda. Next base: position 71,867 of record APFE030115231.1, on the reverse strand, counting down.
CCAATTAATACTGATTAATTAAGCTATTTCCCTAAGTTAGACTTAGGAAAATTAATTAACTGCTTAATTAATTCTAATCAAGGATTTTTCTCACGAAACCTTATTTGGGTATTGGGTAAATTGTGTTCCTTAGCCTCATAGGCACAATCTGAGACTAGAACACATGCCTGAGCTACACAAATTAACAAAATTGTAATAATAGATCCTTCCAAAAAGCTTAAGGAAAGAAGTGTACATACTACAGGTCACATTGATTATAAGGGGCACTTCAAGGGACATGGAAAAGGGTACGCAGCAACAAAAGTGCGTTTTGGAATGGCCACAATTACAGGAAAAAAAGTTCTGATCCATGACAGTAAGAGGATTCCTAGCCCACCTCTAAATCAGGTAGTCGTTATGAAGGTTGCCAAATCATTCTTGTCGAAGGCAAAATGTTGCAAGATTACAAGAGAAATTGCTGCCACTAAACTTTTGCGGTTTGATGGGCCATTTTCCCACACAGGGTTGGAGATTTTCAATTACCAGCCACGCTTAAATGACATCATCGAAGGAATTGGACATAAGTCACTTTAAAAGGGAAGGGTGCCAACAACAATGTATGGACAACTAGTGAAAAATACTGCAAAGGGTTCACTACTTAAGAAAGGATTCACCACCAACAAACTGTTTCTAAAGACTTATAGCTGCATCTTTTGCACAAACCTCACTAATAATGAAACAAGTGGAAAAGCAACTATGGCATGATGGTGATCCTTATTAGCACACTAATTATCTAGCAAAGGAAGGAAGTTACAAAGGTTGAAGAAAAGTTTCACCCAAATTTGTCATTGCTCGGGGACAAGCAATGTCGGGAAGGAGGGGCTGTAATGTCCCCAATGGATTAATTGGCCCAAGGGACAAAGTAGCCTATCGATCCCCGTAGGCTATAGTCATTGATAAAGGTGAAAACCCCAAAATACCCAAGTTTTGGGGCAGTTGGGGTGAAAAATCCCAAAGATGGGGTTTGTTGTGAACCCCACTCAATTGATTAATGAGAAAAGCCCCCTCGAGGAAATCTATAAATGCAAGAGGGTTAGATTCAATTGGGGGCATCATTGGATTGGATTATTTGTTTCGGTTTTGTTTGAGCATGAGGCTCTTAAGGGTTTAAACCCATGTTCTATTTGGACTAGTTTCAGCGGAGGTGATCTAACCCTACCTATGCATTTTCTTTTGTTCTGGCACATGGATTTAAGGGAGCAACAAAGTATTTTGGGAAGGATCTAAGGAGGAAAGACATCGGAGGCAAGCCGAGACTCTCCTAGAGCTGAAGATAATCTCTCTGAGGCCGGAATTGAAGAACAGATTCGAGGGAAACCTTCAATCTGGAAATTATGAGGTAAGCTATGCAAGTCTGGAGGATCTGCTAGTCTGTCTGAGATATACAAGAACAAACCGCTTAATCTTCTAAGACAGGTTGACACCTTTTGGAGATTTGGAGGAGGGATTTTTTTTGTTTCCTTTTATTTCTTCTTTTGGTTTCTTTCGATTTAAGGCTGGGGCATGTGAATCCGTTCCGAGGTATAGCAAAAGCGAATTGTTTGAACAAGTCGAAGTTCTGAAGCTGAAGGTTTGCAACGAATTGTTCTAAGATAGGTTGAAGTACTCCCAGAAGCTAGACGTTCACCCTTGGAGCAAAATCCATTTTGTTCTGAGGGTATGCGAAAGATTGGTCTAGCCTGGAGCAGATTTGAGTCACCTGGAATCACTTTGTTCTGAGACAAGTGTGGAGGGTTTCTGGGGTAACATTATGCAGGAGAACTCATGTATCCTGTATAGAACTTTGCTGGTCATCTGATGCAATGCGAGAGTCTGTCCAAGGACTATAACAGACGGAAATTCCCTGGAGAAGTAGTGGAGGCACTGAAGTTTGTATGACGAATTCCTGAAGGGTGCTGAAGTCGAGAATGAGTACAATTATCAGTCTAAGTGAGTCGTTATCCTCTCTGGTCAATATTCGCAGAAGGAATTTCCAGGACTGCGGATTAGATTAGGTGGACTCAATTTTTAGTCCAAATATAGAAGTAGTTTAAGTCTTGGTGAACTCGGATTGCACTAGATTATTGAATTTGGATCACATTGCACTGTGGAATTTGTTATAGTATTTTGAATGTTTATTTTGTTGCGGAGAAACAATGTTGCTTTCCTGAAGATAACATTATTTGAATTACTTGGTCATTATTTGAAATAAAAAGAAGAATTTGTTGGAAACCCTGGTAAACCTTAGGGAAAAATTTCCTCAGGTTGTTACAGTGCAATACATATTAGCAACAAAATACATAATCAATGAGGCTCTAAATGGCTTCTAGAGTCCAAAAACAATGCTATAAGCTGGGGCCATTGCCCAACTACAAGTCTACATATCAATAATCAACATGATCACTTCTCATCATCGTCAAACTCATCACCACTACTTGACATGGGATCATCAACTTCATCTGGCCCAGAGTTTGAGGACTCCTCAGATTCCTCTACAACCTCAGTAGTAGTAGTAGCAACAACAAAATTAGACATCAAAACTACAAGTCACTGATTAACGTGATCTCATTGGCCAACTACAAGTCTACATATCAGTGATCAACATTATCACTCATCATCATCAAACTCATCACCACTACTTGACATGGGATCATCAATAGGAGCTACATAAACGTTATCTGGCTCAAAGTTTGAGGACTCCTTAGACTCCTCTGCAACCTCAATAATAATAGTAGCAACATTAAAATTAGACATCAAAACTACAAATCAGTGGTCAACATGATCACTCATCAAACTCATCATTGATTCATCACTACTAGAAATGGGATCATCAACAAGAACTACATAAACATCATCAGTTCAAAGACTTCATACTTGGATTGCTCAACCTTACAATATGGTAGAAATTGAAAAAGTTTAGCATGTCTAACCAATCAATGCCACCATCATCAAGGTACTTAAAGGGCTTCATTCTCTTTATCAAATGCCAACTTCATACCCTCACACGATAGAATCAAATCGAAACATTACAATCCTCCAAATCCTGAAATCCATTAAGTCTGCTGGATTTTGAGTGAGATCTAAAATTCTAATTTCTCCATATGAAATCCAAAGAGGTCAAAACGATTCTCAAACATCTTGAGTCATTTCATGGTAATGTTAAAAATTTAAGTTAAAGGATGAAAGTAAAAGGGACATTTCCTTTATCTTTTATTTTCGTCCTTTTAGATATTAGTTATCTTGCCAACATTGCTAGGATTCAGTTAGTTTTTTTTATTAGGTTTAGGGTTTAGAAGGGGGAGGATTGGTTTTATGGCCAAGGGGGGGCTGTTTTGGAAGGAAAGCCACCCCAGGTTTCCTCCAAAACCAGCTGAAGAACCACCATTGATGGTCCCAGACTGCCCACAAATGTGAGATCTAACCATGCTGGTAATGACCCGGCCAGTTTATGACAGAACTGTCCAAACTGGCTGGTCTATGACCAGTTTGGTACCAAACCGGGGTCTGCCTAGGCCTGAACTGGGTTCATTGGCCAGGTTGACCCCCAAGCCTAATGAACCGGCTGGTTTGACCCGTTATTTGTTCGACCCGACTGGTTTTAAATACTATGGTGTGCGCACACACACATATGAGAGAGAGAGAGAGAGAGAGATGTAACATATTTTTGAAATATATGATGATGCTGTATTTTTTAGTGTTGATAATTAATTTGACATATTTTTAGGTCAAATTTGTAGTTAAAAAATATTTGTATCTGAGTTTTGTTTGAATATATGAAGTTATAACAAACTTTACTTTCTTTTCTTTGCTGAACACAACGGTGATTTTATAATGTTCTTTGCAATGGTGAATTTTTTCAAATTTCTCTGGCCCTGAATTTGAACATGAACACAAACCAGGTGACTTAGCCTGTGCACACATACACACACTAGATAGATCCATGTTAACCCTGGACATATTAAGCATCAAGAGGTTTGCATGGATCCTGGATTAATAATGAACATGTACCAATGCTAGTTATACCCACAAACACATGCACATACACAAAAGAACGTACCATCTGCATATACACTCACATACATATGTTTGATCTACATGCTTGTCTGTCCAAAAATTGTTTTGTTGAACTAGTTAATTAATTAAATACTGCTGCTTGTATATACTGATTGAAATTGGCTGTGTAGACACATGGTAAATATCATATCAGTTATCACTATTGCTTGGATTGAAGATGTTATCAATAGGCAAGGTGTTAGCCCTTAAACAATAACTGGGTAATTGTCAGCTGAGTATTGATCATTTCACTAAAATCTAGTGAATCGAAGAAGTTAAAGGTAGCAAATCTTTATACAAGACTGCATCTTTTCAGGTTTTGAGTTTGACAAGATTAATGCAGTGTCACGGGTGTGATGAGTGAGTCTCAGTCATGGTATACTATTTGCTTGTATTCCTAGTTTAGTTGATAGAATATACAAAACTTTGATTTCCAATGAAGATATATATTTGTGGTAATGAATGACAACTAGTTTATAATTCCCAAAAAACTTAATGATTAGTGTAACTATCATATGCTTTCCCATTCCTTGTTTGGTAGGGCAGGTGTTGGCATCTGTAGTTCAGTCCAAGCTCTTCATCTATTTTTTCTGCAATGTGTCAAGAAAACATATGAGCAATTGTTTTCTGAAATAAAGCAATACCACAAGGTGTCTCAGGTTGCCAGAGCAATTTTGTATGTATGAATTCATGTTAACGTATTTGGTTGAACATCTGTATTTACTATTCTTCTAGTTAAGGGTTATGCATGAACTCCGAGTGTCCAGGTTTCATAAACTTCTGCTTCTAACAAGATGGCTAGTTTGCATTGCTTGGCTTTGGTCTTTGTGAAATGATGCAGATATATGAGCATGCAAAGTAACTGTTAAACAATACTAGTCTCAAATTGTCCTATTGGCGATTAGATCATTCACATTCGTTTCCAACTTTGAAGTAATTTTTTTATCAAGTGTTTGTTGATTATATTTCTATTTCATATATGATATTCTTATTGGAAATTCAGCAGAAGAGATTCTGAAGTGCTCAGATCTGCTAATACAGTGATGTTTCGGCTACATGTTCCCTTTTTGTAGCTGTTATGTATTGCTTGTAGAAAACATTGTGACTTATTGGAAGACTGAATTAATGCATGCACTCTTGACACTTGTTTATTGTGAGCAGCTAGGTTTTATGCTTTTAGCGTTGATATGGAAGTTTGACTTCCCACCGTTCATGGTACTTATAATTGCCATATTAAATGATGGTTAGTATTCCTCTTATTGCTTTGCTATTTCATGGTCAGTCTATATATGGAATTTACTAATGCACCTTGTTATCTTTGGTTTGCTATTAACAACTTTTGATGCTGGATTTGAATATTGTTAGTAATTGGCATCTTTTTTAATTTGTAGGTACTATAATGACCATTTCTAAGGACAGGGTGAAACCATCACCTTTACCAGATAGCTGGAAACTAGCAGAGATTTTTGCCACTGGGGTTATTATTGGCAGTTACCTAGCATTGATGACTGTTATATTTTTCTGGGCTGCTTACAAGACAGATTTCTTCCCGGTATATACTTAATTTGCCGAGATTTAGAATTTTTAATAGTGTTGTTAATTTGGGAATTTCCAAGATAAATCTGTAAATTTCCCAAATTTTCTTCAAGTTGAAACAGTAACAGTTTCACTGGTTTGTAAAGTTTTTATTAACTAGGTTGCTTAAGAAGCTTAGAGCATTTTGATCTTTCTTTTCAGAGAACATTTGGTGTTGCAAGTCTTCAGAAAAAAGACCAAGATGATATAAGAAAACTGAGTGCTGCAGTTTACCTGCAAGTTAGTACCGTTAGTCAGGCACTTATATTTGTGACTCGTTCCCGAAGCTGGTCTTTTATGGAGCGGCCTGGTCTCTTGCTTGTATTTGCTTTTTGTGTTGCACAACTGGTGCGTCCTGTACTGATTTATTTTATGTGACTTGCATAGCTTGGAAGTTGTGTGCTAGTTTATGTCTCTAAATCTAAAACTTGTTTTATTGATGCCCTTCACAGATTGCGACACTAATTGCAGTTTATGCAAACTGGGGATTTGCTGCAATAGAGGGCATGGGCTGGGGCTGGGCTGGTGTAGTGTGGCTTTATAATATCATATTTTACTTCCCTCTTGATATAATAAAATTCCTCATTCGATATGCTCTGAGTGGGAAGGCTTGGGATCTTGTTATTGAGCAAAGGGTATGTTATTGAATTTTTAAATGCTTTGAATAATCTGTTGATTAAATGCTTCAATTAGGCATCTGCTTTAAAACACTGTTATGCATAAAGTGTATATAGGAAAATGCTAGAGTCGGAGGGGAAAGTTTTGATCTTGAGGCAATACTTTTGGATATTTGATAGTGATGGTACACTGATGTGTCATTCAGGGTACAAGAGTCGTGGATATTTCTGATTGCTATCATGAACATTTTTTAGACATTTTTAATTTAGACTGAATGCCATTTATTTAAGAGTAGAGTTCTTATAGTTATATTGGACGATCTATTTCAGACGGCATTTACAAGGCAAAAGGACTTTGGAAAAGAGGCCCGTGAACTTAAATGGGCACATGCTCAAAGGACACTTCATGGTTTGCATACAGCAGACACAAAAATGTTCAGTGAAAGGGGCAACATTACTGACCTCAATCAAATGGCGGAGGAGGCTAAGAGACGTGCTGAGATTGCAAGGTTTGACTTTGCTATCTGTCGCACTTGTTTTGTTTCCCTTTTCACAAAGCTTTACCTTTTTGTTTCCCTTTTCTCTCAATTTTGTTACTCTCAACCGATTGGTGTTTATATTTCGATGTGAGTTAATAAAAGTTCGTTCTTCCTAAATTGATTTATTCTCTCTTTTCCAGGTTGAGAGAGCTACATACTTTGAAAGGACACGTAGAGTCTGTTGTAAGGCTGAAGGGCTTGGATATAGACACAATTCAGCAGGCCTACACTGTTTGAATCAATGCGAGCTTTTTCTGCCGGGGTGCTATGGGGGGGGCTCACTTGAAAACAATTGTAACTTTTTGACGTGTAATTTGATGAAGATATTGGTGTTCTACAGAAGTTTTAGTAACGTTTCTTGTAAAAGAGTTGAAAGGATGTTAATTTCAAGCACGCTGTTCAACTTTGCCAAATCTCTGGTATTCAGGTGGGCAGAGTGTTGTGTTCAACATCTTTGATTTTATGTGGTGTTTTGGCAGAAATTAAGCAGTAAGATCTCAGGTGGTTTTGTGGGTTTGACAACTAGTTTGGTTTCATGTTCTTGTTGATCTAAATCTCGTTTTTCTTAGTCAGATGGAACTGCACTCAACAGTGTCAGACTATATGAATTAACATATTGGCTAGTATTACCTGGAAGAAGTTGACCATCATTTTGTCTTTAAATTGTCTCTTATTTGGACGTAATGCTATGTTGAAAGAATCTAATAAAATGTATTTAGCTTTTCGTTTAGATAGACAATTTTCAGAACTGAAGTCAATACCAACAACTTGTCTGAAGTTTGAACTTTTTAGCTTTTAGTTTACATGGCAATTTTCAGAACGGAAGTCAATATCGATGACTTGTCAAAACTCCGTTTTGCAGTTGGTTGATAACTTTCAAGATGGGCTTTTAAGTTGCGGAGCAGTTGCATTACGAAATGTTAAAAGGATTGGTGTATTTGATTCTACTAAAAAAATCAAATTTTTAGTTAGGATACTTGGTGTGGCCATCGATTGGACTGTGCTTTTGTGGTAAACTAGTAGGAGCTCACCCGAACTGGCTTAGGTTCGATTCCTAGCCTTCTACTGGGGAATCCCCAGAACAACATGACCCAGTAGATAGACCCGACTTCTTCCAAAATATATGGGTAGATTCCTTTAGAAAAAAGGATACTTTGGTTCACCTGAACTGGCCTAGGTATGATTCCTAGCTATTTTGTGCTTGCACCCTCAACTACCTGGGAATCTCCCGAACTGGTTTAGGTTCGATTCCTATCATTTTGGTGCTTGCAGTCATCTACTACTTTGGAAATCCTGGGAGCAACATGACTCAGGATATTTAACTCCACTTCTGCCATAATATGGGTAGATTCCTTTTAAAAATGGATGGATGGTTCACCTGATCTGGGCTACGTTTGATTCCCAGCATTTTGGTGCTTGCACCCTGAACTACTTGGGAATCTTCAGATTAACATGACCCAGGTGATTGACCCCACTCCTTGGGAATCTCCAGATTAACAGGACCCAGGATATTGACCCCACTCCTGCCAAAAGAAGGGTTATTCTGATAAAAAAACGAATACTTGGTGTGTCATTTCTATCTGCTGGAGAATAAGTTACTGCTTTTGATATCCCCCTAGTAACTGAACTTCTAATAACTATTGAGTTCTCAAGCGTGATTAAGAAACCATTTAGTTCGGTTGCTGTTATGATGAGTAATCACCTAATTTTTTCCAATTACTCTCATTGTTCGTCTTCTCAAACTAGAACCCGTTTGGCTTACAAGGAAAACCACTATTTGAAAACCCATTATTGCAGAACCTCACATTTGGGTTGTGTTAGTGTATATATTGCATACTTCTGGAGCCACCCTTTCCAAGTTATCTCGGACATTGAGACAGTCGTATGTATTTAGAAAAATGCTTTTCTTTTGTTGCTTTACATGGTTCATTGTTGCTCCGCATTTCGACTTCTCTACAACATTCTACTATTGGAGTTTGTAACTCATGGCCTTCTTTGCAGGTATGCAATTTGTTTCATGAAAAACACTTAGTAAGTTTCATAGTGTTTTCTTTGTTTGGTTTTACATAATATCGTATTCGATATTGAAACATTCGAGAAAGATAAGATTAATTCTTCATTTTTCTTGATGATGCAAGTTATAAATTATTTGCCTTTTGAAAAGTGACATACATCCAAGTTAGCATAACGTAAGATACCACTAACCTAATGTTTGTGCTAGTTCGTATTTTGCTGGACTGCTGGTTTTGGTATCATTGATGATTTGTTTAAAAACAAATTGTCGTTGCACTCTTAACATCCAGGGTCAGGGCATAAATGTTCTTAATGGAAGTTACTCTTGAGATGGTGTTTAGGCAGCTTGGTCATCATTAGATTCATTTACCATGACAACTTCAAACTTGAGTCACGGTACCATGGGCTTCAATGTACTAAAGGAGTTGATGAGTCGAGTACGAGATCTCCACGTGGATGTTTTTTTTTTCAAGAATGAAGATTTCTTTGTAAAACCGTGCACAATAATAAAAAATAAGGAAAAAAATTACAAGTTGCCAAAAAGCTAGCTCCATCGAATACGTTTTGTTCCTTGTGAGTTAAAAATATTAAAGTAAAAAGTTTTGATTTGCAATTAGCTCCATCCAATACGTTTTGTCGTAAGATTTGTCCCTTACGAGTCCAAAATAAACATTGGTAGCAATTCTAAATGTTTTAGTCGACTAAATATGTGAAGGATATGTGAAGGTGAGTGGTTTTGTGTAGTTGGCTCTATAAAGTTTTTAACCTTTGCTTCAAGTTACTGGGAACAATCCAAGGGTTTACTAAACAAAATTTCAAACCATAAAGGAAACCGTAAAGAAGTTTAATGGGAATTTCTTGATTTTATTGTTTTATTTTAGGGGATGGCTTTTCTTTTGTACATTTATTTTTACTGTAACTTTGCATTGCTTTGTAATTTTGGGTCTGAATTTCCCATCACAAGGCAACATCTACTCATGGGTTTCATATGTAATCATTTTATTTGATGATAACAAAATTTTTCCTTCATTCTTTCTCTATACACAAGCATTTGAGAAAGCTGTATTGCTTTCCTTGGCAAGTATGTTTAGGGTTTTCTTTCATATCCTTAGACTCTTTTCATGTTGTGGCTTTTGTGGAAATTACAATCTGAATTTTCCCCATCACAAGGCAACATCTGCTCATGGGTTTCCTATGTAATCATTCTATTTGATGATAACAATTTTTTCCTTTATTCTTTCTCTATCCTCAAGCCTTTGAGAAGGTTGTATTGCTCTCCTTGGCATGTCTGGCTAGGGTTTTCTTTCATATCCTTGTTAGACTCTTTTCATCTTGTGGTTTTTGTGGATTTAAACAATTTGGATCCATTTTGCCTTTGTTAAGGTCCCTTTTCAATCTTTCCCACAAAGAGAATGATGACATCTTGTAAGGTAGGAGAATCATTACCTTTCTGATGGTATTGGAGTATATTTGCTTTCCCTATCTCAAGTATTTAATGTGGTGTTTGGGTTAGTTGATGAGGAAATTTCTTAGGAGTTGTCTATAATGAGACTTTTTGGAGATTCCGGTGACGGAATCCGGCAGAGGAAATTGAGGTTAAATCTTGATTTGTTACAGTTAAAATGGTTTTTTAACTGTATATTTGGATTCAACACCCTGAAAAACCCCTGGGGCACTTTGATTGTGCAGAAACTAGCTATCAAACTTGTGATTCCAATAAATTGCTGCCGGATTTTGACTGGAAAAACCCACCTGAAAAGCTTCCAAAAAGTCTCATTATAGACAACTGCAATTTCTTATATATATATATATATATATATTTTCCTGGAGTGGAACAACTGATCGTAGCATAGTTGTCAACCGACAATGCGAAAACTTCTTATATATAATATATAGTGGAAAAAAGATCGAATCCTTTTACCATTTTGTGAGTGGAGAAATGTTAGGCATAGATGCTTCGAGGCCTAGCACTCTTTATATTTCTTGCCACAATCATGTGTTAAGGAGTTTAGTCTAATGGAAGGATTCAACCAACTACCCCACTATCGATGTTTTCTCTCATAGATAAAAGTGACACATTGTTGTTTTGGGATGAGCCGTAAGGAAGCCTTGTCAATTTGAATACATATAACCAAAGGTTGGTGTGCTTTGTGCATTTTAATATGATAGGTAGGGTCTCTAAATCTAATAAAGACGAGAAGATTATCTTATTAAGATCGTGTTCATCTCTCTCAATTTTATGTAGTTATTTGGAACAGTAAAGTTGGATGGGAAAGGCTACCTAAATTTCTAATATTAAGGGAATGGAGCATTTTGTAGAGATGTAGGGTTAGACAAAGTCTCTTGGACTCTTATCGAGAAAATCACGACCATTATTTATTGTTATTCTAGTGATATTAATTTTTTATCTTTATTTTGTTCTTACAACAATCTATCCAATGAGATTTGGTGGATTGAAGTGCTTCCTCCTTTCAAATTTGAACCTCAACTGTGAGGTCTCCATTTAAAGCTTACAAGGTGGTAGAACAACATTGAGGACTAAGTAATCCATGCCTCATTCCCTTTGAAGATGTGGAAGACAACGGTGAATTTCTTTAAAAGTAAAATCAAAGAGAGTTCGTTAAATAACGAAGTTACGGCTGAAACGAGAACTATTACCTCAAAACGAGAACTCTAGCTGTAAAAACCCAAAAAAACATGAAAAACAAGTTGAAAATGAGAAGTGTTGATGCTGGAATAACATTTTTTTTGGTGAATTTTCAACATTTTAAAAAAATGACAGTAAAAACCAATTTTTTCTTATGCAAAAGACACCCTGAAAATAAAAGAGTATTGACGTTGGAATAATGATTTTTTTTTTGGTATTGGGTAAATTTTCAACATTTTTTAATAATAACGTTAAAGATAAAATATTATGACTCCGAAAAACTTAAGTTCCAATGGTTTTCAAGCATGACGTTAAATATAAAATATCACGTCTTTGAAAAACTTTAAAATTCCAACAATTTTTAGGCATGACATTAAATATAAAATATCACATTTTTGAAAAACCTTAAAATTTCAACAATTTTCAATCATGATGGTAAAGAAAAAATACTTATAACTGTTTTCAACCATAGCATTAAAGATAAAATATCACAACTTAGAAAAGCATTAAAATCTTCGCCTTTTTTCAACCATGGAATTAAAACAAAAAATTATGACTATAAAAAAACTTAAGTTTTCAAAATATTTCAAGCATGACGTTATAGAAAAATTTTATAACTAAAAAACTTTAAAAATGAACCCTTGAAGAGTCATTAGACCAAGAGTAATTTCTTTTTTAAATGTCAAATATATAGCGATTTGAAAATCTTAGCCTAAGACAATTTGATATATTGCAACAAAAATTTAAAAATCAACCATTAAATGACATGTAGT
>APFE030115231.1:43693-59287 GCA_000404065.3 Pinus taeda | reverse complement strand
ATTATCCACACTTAATACATTAGAAACCCTAAAGTGTAAATCATAAGCCCTCTAAACAAACATGGTTGATGCTGCATCAACACTTTTCAAAATCAACGCGAAAATCACTAACATTTAAAAAAAAATTCATACTTGATACATAAAAAAATTTAAAGTTTCAAAATAAACCATCTAAAAAAATGGGTTGATGCTGCATCAATACTTTTCAAAATCAATATGAAAATCGCTAACATTTAAAAAAATGTTCATACTTGATACATAAGAAAATTTAAAGCATAAAAAATATACTAAAAAAATGGTGTATTCTGAATAACCACTTTTCAAAATCGAGTGATATTTTTGCTACCTCAAAAAAACAGGCAATAAGTAAAGTTCTCGTTTGATCGATAACTATGTTAAATTAGGGGCACAAAGTAGAGATAAAAATGAGTCTCTACTTTGGGATCACCTCAAAATCATGGGGGGAATAATGTTGTTGGTTTCATGTGCTAAAGATGAAAAATAGACTTATATATTTAGATGCCTTAAATTGAAAGGGTAAAGTATAAGAAGTGGATGGAATTAGATGCCTTAAACTGAAATGAGAAAATAAGAAGTGGTCTCAATTTTATTTGGAGGAAGGTGATAAGTATACCTAGTGCTTCGAGTTTCTAGCCAAGTAAAAAAAAATGATCTAGATAGCATGTTTGAAATAGAGAGATTTCTTGTCACGGATCAAATGCTTATTAGAGAAAATCATTCATTATTATGAGGATCTCACAAAGATCTACCTACTTGGAAACACACTAGTGTCTACTTAATTCCAAGTTGACCTACTTGGAAAAAAAACACTATTGTCTTAATTATTTCCAAGTTGACCCTACAAGTTTTAATGGATGGTTGAAATCTTGCCTCCCTAGGATGGTGTAGAAAAAATATTAAGGATTTCCCATTGACAAGTCTATGGCCTAAACAATTATATCGTTGAGTTTTACAAATCTATGATAAAGAAGTTTTCTCTATTTAAGGATATTATAAGGGAAAATTAATAAATATGGATCACCCATCTCTATATTAACATTGGTTTATTTCGCAAGCGTAAACAAATGACATATTTGAAGGTTGGAGATTAGTCTTCATGTAACATACTCCACTTTAGACTTCACCATGGAGCAAGCCATACTTTTCCTCATAATGGAGTCTCATGATATTTTTACCAACTAATAGAAATAATTGCGTTCTTTTTATATTGTTTCTCTTCAATATTTCTTTTACACGTTCATGACATAATATATTGTCAATCTTTAAGTCTCATTCCTCAGACAATCCAGATCAGTGGTATCAAAGTGGGTTGGTATTTATTTGTTTTTTGTGCATATCCTTAGTGAGATCATGGTATAAAGAATTGGGGCTCGAACTACTTGAGCCATTACTAGATCGTCCTCATCGATCTAGATGACTTCCCATGGTAGAAGAAAAGAAAGACAAGGGAACAACGAATCCTATTAAATTGTTGCTCGAAAAAGCTCTCACACGACAAAGGGATGAGAATATGGATAATTTTTCTCAGATACTTTGACGAATGACAACAATCAATGCATCTTCATCAAATGGTCACTTTGGAGGTGATGCCCCCTTCAAGGTTCAAATTAGTTTTGATATTCCTATATTCGAAGGTTAGACAGATTCAAATGCTCTAGACAAATGGTTAAATTTGCTAAAAGGATATTTTTTAGTCCATAATTTTTCCGATAGAGAAAAGATTACCTTCCGCTCATTAAAATTGTCCCCCATGTCAAGGATTGGTGGGAGACTTATTATGAGCAAAAGGCCATAGAGGAATCCACAATATTTGTAGTCACACCCACTTGGGGCTCTTTCAAGGATGATATGAAGGAACAATATTACCTTGTTAGAAGTTGAATACCAACACATGAGATGGACCACACTATGACATAAGAGGGACCAAATAATGTTGGAGTTCATAAATAGCTTCCATACCTTGTGCAACAAGTTAGGTATCAAAGACTCTAAGTGACATCCACCACTCTACTGTAGCAGTTTGCACATATACATCGAGACATAAATGGAGTTTCTAGATTAGGTTCAACATATCAATATGCTATGAAAATCAAGCATAAATATAAATAGAAAAATCAAGAGTTCGGAGATGTGAATTCCTCACATTATAAGCAAGGAAAACGTAGGCCCATACCATAAAACAAAGGAATAATCCATGATGGGCTGTCCCAAGAAATCCCATCTAAGCCACAAACAAAGAAGAGTAATGGGAAGATGAAGAAAGACATGGAAAAGTGGTGCGAATTCCATAGGAGCCCATGGCATAACACCAATAAATTTGCTCAAGTCAGTCATTGGTGGTTGAGATGAAAGCCTTAAAGTCAAATGCAGGTTCCAACTTTGAATCAAATCTAGATAAGGGGAAGAAGATCATTAATGTAGAACCCAATGCCATCGTTGCTACCACAAAGATCTAGAAAAGTTAGCTTGAAGAACTAAGGGAAGGTGAGCACCTTTTTCACTCAGAGATGTGGGTGAAGGGTGCTCTGTTGCACTTCATTGTCGACAAAAAAAATCAAAAGAACCTCCTCTCAGCAGAGGTCGTTAAGTAGTAGGACCTGTCGATGAAACCACATCCGTAACCACATACCATTAGGTGGCTTCACCAAGGGGGAGATCTTTGTATCAATTAAAAATTTCATCTTTCCTATGGCATAAAGCCTTCAAGGATTGTTGGAAATTGGATAAGCCAACGCTCCCTGTGTATTTCACGACATGGACTGGTCACCTCTCATGGATCCTTATCTTTGGAAATGCGATTGTTGAATAACACCTGCAGGTTTTGGTCTAATAACAATTATGATTCCCAACAAGTGGTATTAGAGTGTAGGTCAAGAGTTTGATACACACACGGTTTGCATTAGGGGGAGATTGTTGGACATCAGATAAACCGACGCTCCCCATTTGTTTCACGACATGGACTGACTACCTCTCATGGATCCTTATCTATAGCGATGTGATCATTAGCTAACACATGCGGGTTTTGGTCTAATGGAAGTCGTGATTACCAACAAGGATGAGTTATTGTGTAACATTTCCCCCCTTGAATTTCGTGATGTTATTTTAGGCCAACCATACTTGTGGAAGCATTATGTTGTATATGATTCAAGACCTTGTAGTGTCATTATTACTTTGGGTAGAAAACTATAAATGATATCATAGGTATCTTTGACTACAACCATTTCTTTGATATTAGCTAACAAAAGTAGGAAGGTCATCTCCTAGAATGAGAAACTCGTCTTCCTCTTGATTCGATCTCCAAATGAGTAGAAAGTCATGGCCACATCCTTGACCTCCACATAGGACCTTTCAACATAGCTAAAGCAAGTGGACAAGGTCGTGGAAGAGTACAAAACATCTTCTCCTCACTCACTGGGGTACCTATACATTGTCAGTAAAAACATTCAATCGATATAACCCATGGAGCACCTCTACCCAAAGGGTCAATCAATCATTGCTCTCTTCTGGAAAATGAGGAAATCAAGCACAAGATCCAAGAGATGCTTCAAAAAGGGAACACCATATATAAGACAGGAAGAAACGATCATGTTACTTACTACCTCAATCGACCCCTAATTGTAGCGCTAACCACAATGCTCTGCTCCTATGGACATGAGGCCTACGAGTGGGCCCATCTCTAAGAGAGTGATCTTGACTTCACTACCACTTACTAGATGCTAAATACAAGCACGATTATCACCGAATTTCATCTTCAATATGGATTGTTATTCCATACAAGCCATATCTATGTTCCTTCAAGTAAGCGTTCAAAGATGATTTGAGAATCTCATTACAGTTGGATGGTAGGCCACTTTGGCACGGAAAATATAATGACCGTGCTAAAAACGTTTTTCTATTCATTGAAACTTCGACAAGATGTCAACAAATATATCAAGTCCTTCACTGCTTATGCCATTTTAAAACTAATCATTGAGAAGTAAGGATTGTACACCCCTTTGTCTACTCCTAACATGCCCTAGGAATCCATCTCTACGTACTATATGTCTAGTCTTCCTTCAACCAAGCAACACAATGACTGTGTTTTAGTGGTTGTTGATCAATTTTTTAAAATGGTCATTTTGACAACCTAAACTAATAATATCACAGTGGAGGCCACTATTAAGCTCTTCTTTGAATAGGTGTGGGCACATTTTGGGATACAACAAACCATAATTTCAAATTAGGATAATAAGTTCCTAAGCACATTTTAGTCAAGCCTCTGACCATTGTTGGACACCAAGCTCACTAAACCCACTGGCTTCCATCACCAAACTAATGGCTAGATAGAGGTCATCAATAGGATGATCGTGCATATCTTATACATGTACAACTCCAAACACACACACACATGGGATGGGATTCTCCCCTATGTTCAACATGATATAATATATCCCTCTATAGCTTGAACAACCGTAACCATTTTTAGGTGGGCTCGAGATTTCAACCATCGGGTCAAATTGAAGTAGCACTACCTGTTGTGTCCACATATGTAAAATATTTCCATGCTCAATACAAGGCCGGCAAAGCCACCAAATTCATTGAGCAAATTCAATAGATACTTCAATAAGTCGATGATATTTTACAAAAATCCAATACCAAGTACAAGAAACACCATTATCAACACCAGGTGCCACACAGGTTTCAGGTGGGAAACAAAGTTTGGTTGCATTTACAGAAATATTACTTTACGACACCCCATTAGAAGCTTTGTCTGCTTCACTATGGACCTTACACCATCACCAAGGCTATGTGTGACAATTCTTTTGAGCTAAGTATTCTCCAATTCCTTGGCTTACACCCAATGTTCAATATGGAACTCCTTCAACCATACTTTCCACCATTATTGAACACATCATATATAGTAGAGAAGTTGACACCAACAAAACTCAACTCCAACTATATGGAACAAGAAACCATTAATCATATAATGGACACATAGGTTAAGGGCAATTACTAACAAAGGCTCCAACATTATTGGGTTGTCAAATGAAGGAAACTCCTACACCAAGGCAAGTGGCTCACCTAGGGTCACATTTAACAGAAGTTTCACCATCTAATGGGGGAACTCAAAGTAGTGGGGACCATGGCTTCCTTAGGTACTAGGATTGATCTAGGTGATGTTGATAAAATTACCATGGTCAATAATTGTCTTTCTATCATTGGTGGTTTATAACCCATAGTTTTGGTAAACCATGGTATCCACCCATGGTATTTGTAAGGTGCATGAAAACAAAACAAAATAAATCATAATAATGGAGTGAAAATCTAATATCACTATTATTTATTTTTTACCATAGTAATTTATGATATTCACCGATGGTTTTTTTAAACCATGGTATTTGAAATGTAACTAAATTGCATGAAAATTCACCATGGAGCAAACCATGCTTTTCCTCATAATATACTCTCATGATGTTTTTGCCAATTAATTAAAATAATTGAGTTCTTTTTATATTGTTTCTCTTCAATACTTTATTTTATGCATTGGTGACATATTCTACTGTCAATCTTTAAGTCTTATTCCTCATACAATCCAGATCAACTATGATCCTAATGAATTCCACTCTTCCCATGAAGTCTCCTCTTTGGTATACCCTAACAT
This sequence comes from Pinus taeda, assembly GCA_000404065.3. Lineage (NCBI taxonomy): Eukaryota > Viridiplantae > Streptophyta > Pinopsida > Pinales > Pinaceae > Pinus > Pinus taeda. The sequence continues at coordinate 53,625 of APFE030115231.1, read as the reverse complement.
CTATCAAGTTTACATGCACTACTTCTTTGCGGTCTAGAACTATTCTTATCTTTAGGTACCATTATATCTAATAATTGAGTTTAGAAGCTAATGTAAATTGAGGAAAGCCTATAGGTTATTTGTTGATTCCTTTCATTTTTGTTTTTTTGACTAATTTATAAGTCATAAATGAATAATTTTGGATGAACACTTGGTTGTTTGAATTCTGGGCTACAAGATATGTTAGAAGTAGTGGGATGTTTTGTATATGTAGAAGTAAATAATATAAGATTTGATTCATAATTGAGCATTACTTGACTAAAGTGGGATGTGATTCCATTAACCAAGTTTCACTTGTAAAATTATGACTTATCCATTTTAATTGACTAGACCATTTACTTCGACTTCAATATCATATCAAAATCAACTTTGATAGTAGTGGATACATTTTGATGTAACAAAATTAGTTAGGGTTTGACTTAGCTATGTGATTGCACAAAGTTTCAACTATGAAGTTTGATATACAAAATAGAGATGCTATGAAATTCCCTCCCCAACCACAAAAGCGGTGCTCATCCTAAATACAAAGAAGATATTTTTAATAGAGGATGTATTTAACTACAAAATGAAATTAACTCAATTAGCTTTAAAAGGCCAATGCTACTAACTTGGCTAGTTATAAAATATTACTAACTTTTCTAATTGCAACATATATTGACTCACCAAACTACAACATACACTGAATTGATTGATTGCGACACATTCTCACTTAATTGACTTGTCAACCATAGGTTTGAACCTTATTTTGTTGAAAAGAAATTGAATTAAAGTAACTTGATTGTAAAATACTTATCTTCTAGGATGATGCAATTATTCTTTTGATGGGTTGAATGATTTTAGGTACATACCATTCACTCACCCCTTTTTAATCATTCCATCCAGCTGATCCAACTGGATAGCTCTAGAGTTGCATATTCTTTGACTAGGAATGGACCTAACTAATGCATATGAAGCTTGATCATTTCATGTATTTTCTATCATATATAATACTAGGTTTCCTTCATCAAAAGTATCATGCTTAAATTAGAGACCACACAATGCATTTTCTCTTTGTTTTTGCACTCTTTGATTGCATGTGCTTAAAATGTGCCTTTTTTTAATCACAACAATTCTTAGAGCTTGCTTTTTAGGGATTATTCCTTTGTCGTTTTGTTATGTTGTGATTAAGAGAACCTGGATAAAAAAATTTGCATGTACAATTGCTTCTTATCCATCCACCAAGTGAAATAGGGTATGCTTGGTGAGCTTCACAACATTGGCTTTGTATGCCCATGGAACTGGAAGTATGTGTTCATCCTAATCATCCCTATTCAAAACACACATATTTGTAACTGCTTAAGATCTTGTTAAATGCATTTACCATTCCACTAGAACATTGTATCAAGAAGTCTCATGTCAACATCACAACCATCTTACTTAGGTAGTGATGGCCTTTCTTACTTGTTAAGCTTCACAAGCATCCAAACCTTGTGGTGATGTGTTCAAAAATAGCCTTGACTAATGTATCCACTATGTAGTTTGTGGTTCGTGCCACTTTTGTATATTTGGTTAGATAATCAATAGTTGTAATGATGTGCCTGACTCTTGAGTGGAAAATAAGAGGATTGTTAGGCAATACATAACCCATTTCTCAAATAACTGAATGGATATTACTAGATGTAGTCGTATTTGATCCCTTCTTCCACATTATTTGGCATAAATTACAACATTTTCATAATCTTTAGTGTCTTTTAATATTGTCAACCACTAGAGTCCTCCTTGCAAGATATTTCTAGAAATTTATTTCCATCTATAAGGTCCTTCCACAACTCCATTATGGAATTCATAATGTATTTTAAGATGTTAATGAGAGAAATGAAACATGAGATTATGCCATCCATGCCTAATATGTATATTTTCCCTATTACCATTTAGTATTCTATGTCCCTAGAGACTAGTCATTTCTTTTGCATGCTCATGAAGTATTGTGGTGCTACATCAATTGTGAGGAAGATTGTAATGTCTTCAAAGGAGTTGGGCATAAAATCCACCCTAAAGAGGTCAACATCTAGAAGTAGATCATTTATGGATCCTAGGCTAATTATTTGGACCTTATTTTGGACATATGATTTGGTTCGATGTTGCTTATCTGGCTTGAAAACTACCTCAAAATAAAATGCTTAGAATCAGAAGATCCCTTGAAATTGTGTCCTTATAGAATAGGCTTGATTACTAAGCATTTCAATGTTGAATATTTCTTGTAGAACTTAAACTGGATTTCCAATAGGCTGTGTTGAATTTTTTTCAAGGTATACATCATTCTAAGACCTTCCTATTTGATTGTAGTGTATGTATGTTATGTTAGAAAATGTAACTAGGTTCAGTCTTCATAATTCCAATTGTACTTATGTTATTATATATTTTATGTAAAAGATAAAAAATAAGAAAAATAAATATTATTTATCAAGCATGAGTTTCATGCTCAAATTGATTTTTCATCTAGGTCAAGCATGTTCTTCATTCTTCTCAGGTTTATTGAGTCAAAGGAATATTTGTCATAAGTCAAAATACTATTTTAGAGTCAAGTCCCATTTGGAATTTGAAAAGAAAGCGGAAGAAGAAATTTAGTTGAGTAAAAAATGTAACTTTTGTACCCACAAGACCAAGTTGGCCCTCCCTCATCAAGTTGACCCTGGAAGGGGTAATTCAACCTCTTGGATGTGTATAAATAGAGACAGTTCAACCTCATTTGAAGCACCAAGCAAGCAAGTTTGATCTCCAAGACAAGAAGAGAAAAATTCAAGAGAAGGAGCAAGAAAGAAAGCTCGAGAAAGTGAAGTCCAAGGAAGAAGAAAATCAAAGTTTTTGCCCTAAAATTTGCCCTAGACCTCTCACACGTGTGAAATTCTGAAGCTACTGCAAGGGCTGAAGTTACATATTCACTACAAGTCTGAAATTATGAAGCTGGATATGTTTTGAAAGTTTTTGACTTGAGCTGACTTTGACTTGTTGGAAGAGCTTGGGAGGAGGGTTGACTTGGGTCTTGTTGGAGGTCTTGGTCTTGTTGTTTGGGTCTTGGATTTATCATTTAATCCAATTTTATAAGAAGAGAAGAATTTTATAGGTTTTCCCCTTAGAGGGGCCTTGGCTTGGAGCCTACATCATGTGTTCATTGTCTATTTGTGATATTCATGGTTTATGGTTTTGGTAATTGTTTGATGAACAAAACATAATATAAGTAATAAGAAGCCAACATAACTTCACAACAATTATCAAGTAGAATAAATCACCCTAACTTCTACCCTTATCGATTTCTCAACATGGTTTCAGAGCTAAGGTGAAGGAGAAGGAAACTTGAAGATTGTAGAAATTAATGTGTAGATTCAATACTGCTCATGAAATTTGCTAAATCACAAGACTTGAAGCTACTATACTGATATAAGGAAGTTAATTCACCATTTATAACAAGAATAATTGACATGCAAAAGGAAGCATCACACATACACAAACATTTATCTAGAGGAAAACAATTGCTTAAAACCCCTTACTATCTGTATTGCATTAATCAGAAAATAAAGAAGAAATACAATGCTTGCTCAAGCCTGAGCACACCCTGTAAGTGTATAATCTATCCCTATGCCTGACTGACTGGACCTGGCCCAACACTTAGACAATTTGAAACCTTCCTAAGCTCCTGTTTCCTTGTGCTATTCCCTTGGGAAATTGCCCCTAGTTTTTAGGAATTTCACACCAAGGAATTGTGAAATAGCCTTAGGTAAATCGCTGACTGCATGCACCACCTGTACACTTGGGAATATGCTACAACTAATAGTACACTACCTTGGAATCTCCATCTCAACTGGATAACTCGAATTCTCTCCATGAAACAATTGTTTTTGGCTGATTGATCACTAAGTTTGGTTGAAGTTACACATCTACGATTTGACCTTCCTGCTTCTATGGAACTTGAATTTGCCTCTTGACAAGGCCTTTGTCAAAATAATTGCATCTTGTTCCTCTGTCGGAATATACTGCAACAACATAATCTGCCTCTGCACATAATCTCTTAGATGGTGATACTGAATGTCTTTATGCTTGGATAGATCATGAAATATTGGATTATCAAAGAGTTTGATACAACTCTGATTGTCACAACAAATCACTATAGGATCCATCTTTGAACAAATAACCCAACAAGAATATTTCTCATCCAGATAACCTCACATGCTGCTTGACTTGCAGCCATGTACTTTGCCTCTGTTGAGATGAGTGCCACATAGATCTTCTTCTTGTTGTACCAAGAAACTATTGTGGACCCAACACTGAAAAATACTCCTAATGTGCTTTTCCTATCTGATGGAATCACCACCCAATCTGCATCTGTGAAGCCTTGCAGTGTCACTCCCTCTGTCCATTTGTACCAAAGACTAAATTGAGTAGTGACTCTGAGATATCTCAACACATGATTTGACGCCTTCCAATACAATTTGGTTGGCTTAACCATTGCTTGACTATGCTTGTTAACTGCATAACACATGCTTAGTCGTGTGTTTACCAAATACATAAGTGAACCCACAAGCTGCCCGTAATTGGTAACCTCCATTACTTCACTTGAAGTAGCATCCCCTTTCCTCCAGCTCCCTGCTAGAGGAGTATCCATGGGTTTTCACCTGTCCATGTCGAACCTATGAAGTATCTCATTGGCATACTTGCCTTGAGAGACAAACAATTCCCCATCTCCTTGCCATACTTCCAATCCAATGAAGTAGTGCATGACGCCCATGTCCTTAATATCGAACTCTCTTGCAAGGTCCTCCTTGCAAGATCTGATCAAATACTCATCACCAGTAAGGATCAAGTCTTCAACATATAATACAATAATCAATAATTTACCTTCTACCACAATGTAATAAAGTTTTGCATCTGCTTGACTTTTGGTGAAGCCCAAACCAGTGAGATAACTATCAATCTTCGTATACCAAGAACAATGTGCTTTCTTGAGTCCATACAATAATCGCTTGAGTTTTCACACATGTGAATCTCTGTCAAAATTCTCAAAGCCTTCTGGCTGTTCAATATACAACTCCTCCTATATAACTCCTTTAAGGAATGACACATTCACATCCATTTGGTGGATCTTCCATCCTATCTGCGTTGGCAGTGCTAGAATTGACCTAATGGATGAGTACCTTGATACTGGAGCAAAGGTATCATCATAGTAAATTCCCTCAACCCAAGAGAACCCTTTGGCCACAAATATGGTCTTGTGTTTCTATATGCTCCCATCTGCTGCATGCTTTACCTTGTAAATCCATCTCGAACTAACCAATGATTCGTGTAATATTCCTAGGGAGTGTTTACAACAAATAACAAAGCGTGCATAGACATAAAAATAATGAAAATAAAACACATAAATCATTCCATGAATTTGCACCAAAAGCTGCACTGCTGAGCCATTTTATTAAATATAAAGAGAGTACAATGTGGTGCTAGAAAGAGTGCACCTAGGCTTGCCCAAGGAAAGCTATAAAAGCCCAAGTGAAAAATAAGAAGTCCCCCCTCAAGTATGCTACTTCTCTCTCCTGGATTTTCATTGAACTGCCTAGAAAATACGTTGTGGGCTGTGAATAACTACTATAGGGCCTCCTTGAATGCTCAAAAAATTCTAGGAAATTAATCCCAAACTTGCCACCAAATACCCAAAACAAACCACAAAGGGATTGACCAATGGTTGACATTGAAATTTCAATCCTCTTTCCCCTTAATGACATTGTTGCTGGGTAATTCGACCCACCTATCGATCCTATTGCAAAAATCCCCCAAGATGGCTGCAATCTTCCTCAAATAACTTCCTTGGGCTCCTCCTCAAGTTTCAGGCCCAAACTCCCTTCTCTCCTCAACACCCAACTATGCCTCCTCCAAATACTTCGCAATGATTGCGCTGCTACTGCTGGAACCTCCCTCAAACTCACACTCTCTACTCATGGATCGAACTTGAATAGGGGAGACTCCCTCCTTGGGATGACACTCAAACTCCACCGAAGCAAGGGTTGAGATTTCAGCTCGAAAACACTCATGTGTTGAACAACACTTGCAGACTTGGCTTCAACTCAAGCATGCTAGTCTAAGACAATTTTCTCAAATGATCATGAATGCCAAAACGACTGCCTTTCCTTCCTTTTTGTCAAAGTTCCTCCAAAATTCCCATGTGGGCCCAACTTGATTTCATCCCAATTAACTTGCTCCAATGAGTGCATACTTCTCATATGGGCCGTGATTCTCTATGGGTGGCCCCCACATTCCACTAGAGGTTTGATGTTCCCCTTCTAACTCTAATGTTTGGGCTTTATTTAATAAAAAATACACGTGGGGCATCTAAACCCACATTTCCTAAGTGAAAACATAAATTAAGACAAAAATGGCCAAAATTGGTATTTCACTTAGTAATAATGCCTAAGTGGGAATATCACAGTCCTCCCTGCAAACGTTTCTTGTCCTCAAGAAACTGTAATGAAGGATGATGAAGTATCTCTTCTCCCCTTCCCAAGTGGCATCCTCATCTGGTAGGCTCCTCCATCTGATAAAAAACTCTTTGATGACCCTGTTCCAAAAATGCCTCTCCTAAGTGTCCAAAATAGCCTCTGGATCCAAAACTAAGTGCTCCTCATCATCCATAGGGGGCAACTCTGTAGTTGCTGCCACTTACTTCCCCAATGCCTTTTCCAGGAAAGACACATGAAAAATGTTGTGCACTTGACTTCATGGGGGTAGCTCTAGCTCATATGCTACCTCCCCAATTCACAGAGTGACTTAGTACGACCCATAAAAATGAGGTTTGAGCTTCTCGACCCCTTCTGCTTGAGTGATGACTACCTGTATGGATGAATCCTCAAGAAGACATAATACCTCAAACTACCTCTCAACTATGCCCCTGTCTGCATAAAGTTTCTACTGGTTCTGTGCCATCCACATGTTGTCTTTGAGAGCTCGCAAAATGTCTTGGCTCTCCTGTATCCAATCCTTGGCCCTAGGGGCCTTACTATCTCCAATCATCACTTGAGCAAAAGATAATGCATCATAACCATATAGGGCTCAGAATGGAGACATACATATGGACATGTGGTACGTGGTGTTGTAACAGTTATCGCCCAAGTGCAACCACCATATCCATGCTAGCTTATGTCCTATCACATCGTTACGTAAGTAACCCTCCAACCATTTTTTAACTATCTCCATCTTCTCGTCTATGTAGGGGTGATAACTAGTGCTCAGAGTGAGCTCAGTGTGCACCAGTCAGAACAAATCCCTCCAAAAACCCCCCATGAAATTGTTGTCCTGGTCACTAACAATGGTCTTCGGAAGACCATGTAGCTGAAACACCTCACTAAAAAACAATTTGCCCACCTGTGAGGCTGAGTACTGGGATGAGATGGAAAAAAAAATGTGCAAACTTCTTTAATCGATTGACCACCACGTAAATCCAGTCCTTTCCTTATACTGTGGGCAACCCGGTAATGAAGTCCATCGACACACTCTCCCATTTCCCCTCAGGGATAGGAAGAGGTTGTAGCAACCCTGAAGGGTGTGATTGCTCACTCTTGTTCCTCTGGCATGTGATGCTCCCTGACATGCCTTAGAACATCATGCTTAAGGCCCCTCCATGAAAAACACTCTCCGATAGCCTTGTACGTCTTTCTGAACCCTTGGTTCCCTGCTAGTGGTGAGTCATGGGAAGCCTGTAAAATATTCTCCCTCAATTGGGAGTTGGGAACCAAATAAATCCAGTCTCTGAAGTGAATCATCTAGTTCATCAGCTTGTACCAGTCATCTAACACTACCCCATCAAGGACCTCACATGAAAATCGGTCCTTGGAGTACTCTACGAGTAATTGTGCTCTCCAATCTGGGGCAATGCTCATTAGTGAAAGGGTAGCTAACGTCTTGGACAATTCATTAACCACCACGTTGTGCTTCCCTTTGACATACTCAATGTCAAAGTTGTACGCTTGGAGCTTTTTCACCCACTTCTGCTACCTCTCTTGCAACTTCTTTTTCTCTAACAAAAATTTGAGGTTGTTGTCATCTGTCTTGACCCCGAACCTATTCCCCACCAAGTATTATCTGAACTTGTCTAGCATCTGCTTATCATAGATGGACTGTAACCTCTCGTGGGGTAGTAGTTTTTGACTCTTGAAGGCTATGGGGTGCCTTCCCTGCATCAAAACTGCTCCTACACCCTCTCCGGATGCATCACACTCCAACACAAAAGGTTGGGTGAAATCTGGAAAGACCAATACAAGACAACTACTCATGACCTATTTGAGCCGCTCAAAAGTCTCCTGCGCTATAGCTGTCTACTCAAAGGCTCCCTTCTTTGACAAATCGGTGAGGGGAGATACCAACTGATAGAATCCATTCACAAACTTCCTGTAGTAAGTGTAGATGCCCACAAAACCCCTCAACTCTATCACATTTTGCGGCTCTAGCCAACCTCAGATGACCCTAATATTCTACTCATAGACCCTCACACCGTCCTCCCCAATGATGTGCCATAGGTAGATCATCTCTGTCAAATTGAACTCGCACTTATACAATTTTTCATAGAACTTATGCTCCTCCAAAATACGCAACACTGTCTCTAAATGTTGCAAGTGCTCCTCCCATGTCTGACTGCAAATCAAGATATCATCAAAGAAAACCAACACAAACTTCCGCAGATGTCCATGAAACATGTGGTTCATGCAAGACTGAAAGGTGGTCAGTGCGTTGGTTAGCCCAAAAGGCATAACTAGGAACTCAAAGTGCCCATAGTGGCACCTGAAATCAGTTTTAGGGACATCCTAGTCCCTCATCCTAATCTGGTGGTACCCTGAATGCAAGTTAATCTTGGAGAAGAACTTCTCCCCCCTCAGCTCATCCATTAACTCATGTATGCTTAGGATGGGGTAACAATTCTTCATGGTCTTCTTGTTAAGGGCCTTGTAGTCAATGCACATGCGTAGGGACCCATCCTTCATCTTCACCAGAACAACTAATGAAGCAAAAGGGTTGGATCTAGGCTTGATATGCGCAAGTGCCAAAATCTCATGAATAAATCTTTCTATCTCATCCCGATATGCCTTGGGATGTCAGTAAGGGGTAGTAATCATGACTTGTACCCTCGGATCCAACTCAATGGTATGCTCAAACCTCCGGTCAGGTGGTTGACATAGTGGTATGTATTCGAACTGTAAGAACCTGATTCCAATTATTAGAGCCTCAATCTATTCTACACTAACAGATCTATTTTTCTGTTGATTTAAAAGTAATAAAAGGAACTTGCTGACCTTCTCACAAAGCTTTAAATATTTAACATCTTATCATTTTATCATAAGCAACATAAATTAAGGTGAGCATTCCATTGATATCAACTTAACAAGAATAGTCTATGGAAAAATACCTGTTCCGGTGGTTGATGATGATACCCTTCTCTTATAGCTCCAGCTGAACGCTCATTCTCACCGACCTAACCGGATTTACCTCCCAGCCAACTAGGAAACAAATTCCTAGCCCAGGAAACCTCCACAGGTTCCCTAGCCCTCCGTGCCCAAGTCCAACCAGATATAGTGTGTCCTCAAAGAGAATGTGCAAACCATATAACAATACTCTCCTCCTCTCAAAACCCAAGAAACCTCCATAGGTTTCCAAGGTCTCCCCAAAATCATAACAAGTCTCAACAATCACAACCAACCCCCCCACAATCATGAGCAAGCCTCCCCCAAAAAACTTCCCCTTCTCTCTTCTTCCTTCCCTTTTTATACCCTCCTTTCCTTCTCCATCTCAACCACCTCTCATTAATGTCATTCACTCCTCACCCATCCCTATGGTTGACTTCTCTTCTCCCAATTAAGCTAGGAGTACATTTGGAAATGTGA
>APFE030115231.1:2737-33383 GCA_000404065.3 Pinus taeda | reverse complement strand
TGTGAAATGAATATATATATTGATAATGAGTTGGAGAGGACTATGTCTCCTCCCTAATAAATGTGAGGGAACATTGGGGAATGTGAAATGTAATTACATGGAGAGGACCATGTCTTCTCCTTAATAAATGTGATGGTACATTGGGTAATGTGAAATGTGTAATTACATGGAGAGGACCATGTCTTCTCCTTAATAAATGTGATGGTACATTGGGTAATGTGAAATGAATACATACATTTTGAAATAATGGAAGGAGACCAAATTCTACCCAATATTCAATTTGAGAAGGTAAGTGGAGAATTTAAATAATGGAAATCATGAATTTTATATTAGACCTATATTTCTCAATATTTTTAAATAATGTAAACATTAACAAAATTTGTAGGATAAGATTTAAGTGGGGCATTACATACACCCCTCCTTCAGAAAACTTCGTCCCGAAGTTAAAATGAAAAGATACAAGGAGTTCAAAAGCATAGCAAATCAGAGAGAGTTATAGCAATAAAATTTGATAAGTTAGACAATGACATTACTTCCCATCAAGAGTCTCCAACTAATCTATATCCTCCTATCCATCTTGACCTACTTCCGTCCCCACCCTATCCGTCCTCTGCTGCTTTATTAGTGGCAACGACCATACTAACCACTGATAAAACCGACATGGTGGAAGCGTCGAATATATCAACCTAACTTCCCCAGCAGGCAACTGGCAATCGTCATCACACATCTAGGGGAGCGTGTCCACCACTGCCCTCCCACGATTCCAGGGTTTGGAGGATACACGGTGGGAAATGCCTCCACCCCTCCTTCAGAACTAGGGTCAATGCCCTAACATTGACCACACTACAGAGCTAGTTAGACTTGTCATCGAATAATCCAGTCAGGTCGTCTTGCCACCTGTCATTTGCATTTTACTCGTGTCATAAGAGTGCATATCTAATAGACACCAAATGTAATAGAACAATGTACATCATACCTTTCCTCGTTGGTTGCCTCGACCTTCCCCAATGGAATAGTAGATCTTGGTTATCATACGGTTCTTTCCAATTTGTAGTTTAGTTATCATCCATGCATATATATAACCACAAAATAGATATAGATACTTGATCTTAAACATCATGTTTATTAAGCCCAGTGTCCACGTGTCAATTTTTTGTTGTTCATACTAGAAATAAATCTTACATCAAATAAATCATAATTTCACTAAGTCATTGATTAGATAAATCATATCTATATAAGCCTGTACGATGCAACAATAACTCTGACAAGTCATGCGCTAGATAAATTGTAACCAAGTAAGTCATACATTTGGTCATACATCCAACATTTCCATCCTTAATACCAAATCCATCAATTGATTTTCACATGTCCAACCAAATGTATATAATGTTCATAAATAACAACATGGAACTGCAAAATAGAACCTTAACATAGGTGGCTATCTACGTTAAAATGGGCATCATAAACGCTCATGTGACATCCTTGTGGAACCCCTCAATAACAATTAGAGTTGAAACAGATTCAACTGTCCATCATGGAAAATAGCATTTGAACCTGGATATGCTATAAGGTGGTACCAAAACCAAAATAATGGCAAGCAACGGATTAATGCACTATCAGTTCCACTAGAAGGTGCTAGTATAATTTTTACGCATATAATTTCTTTAAAACTTTAGTGAATATAAAAAGTCCCACTTCCATTTTGATGGTTTTTCATCTTCCAAACCCATTTAGTTAATCTTGAAAATAAAAGACTCAAAACTTCAAAAATTGTTTCCAACATGATTTTCATACTTTATTTTTTTTGTAAATTGAGAGAATGTCCTCTAAATGTCAAAAGGTTCAAATTTATTATATATTTAATCATTGTTTACTAGTACCAAACAATGATATATACTACAGCTCACAATATGACCAGACAAATGAGAAATAATTAAATGAATGGAATAATTTCCTTTGCCATGCTGCTATTAGTATTTCCCCTCTAAATGGCACTGCATTTCTAAAGATGCCTACTCCTTCCATAAGTGGCCAGTGACCACAAAAGTTGGGAAAAAAAAGTTGAGGGTCCTTTTATCCAAAACTAGAGATACATTATTTTTCACGACATTTTTATTCAACACTAGAATAAGGGTAAAAGTGTATCCTAATATTTTCACTGGTATTTTATTGACTAATAAACTTCCATTCTAAAATCCCAAATTCTCTACGAATTGATTTTCTCATTTAATTTAAGATCATTAAAAATAACTATCACGGTAAGCCTTACACAAGTCCATAGTATTCAATCTATGTTTTCACTAGAAAATCCTACCCCACTAGACCTCTTTGTCAGGCCTCCATCTGTTATGCACCATGCAATAATTGTTGGCATCCTCTTTTCCTCAACCTTAGGTTACATCATGTCAACCCATTTTTCTTTGGATTGTTTGCCTGCTAGTTTTATTGGTTTTCCTTGTTACCTGTACCTATTCATTATTAACTAATTTCTTGATTACTTTCTAGATTTCTTTGTCTTAACAAAAAAACAACATGACAAAGCATACTTAGTTACAAGACTAGGCTTAATATGTATGGATTAGAAGAAACCATTACATTGAATCTCACCATGCTAGATTGATGCATTCTAGCGAAAATCGATTTTCTTGAAGTTCAATTCAATTAAGAACACTTTAACCAATTAACCATGCCTTTAAAAAAAACTATCAAAGGGTAAGGATAGTACTAGATCACTTAGGGAAAACTCTTGGCATGTTTTGGGCTTCGTAGTAACTCAAACTACTCTATACTATATCCCTATGTTTAAAGTAGAGGGTATTTAAATGACACATGCTAGTCAACAGAAGTCATAAGCATTACAACCATAAACTAAATTTAGGTCTTTGTTGTGACATCCTCACTATATTGCAGATCTGGTGTCTCCATTTATAGGTTCCAAGAAGCTTAACAACCTCATTTGCTTATTTCTATAATCATTCATCTACAGAAATCAAGCAATGTTAAGATTAAAATTTGTACAAAGATAAAGCTTATAATGGCCTTGGTGGGCTTAATGGTTAAGAACATGTATTTCCTTGTAAGAGGTCATAGATTCAAATCTAGAGGGGAGTAGAGAAGGTAAACCTCCACGGACTTTAGTAGTCAAATCACTGTAAGGAGGTGGATCCCTTGTCCCAGAAACAAGGGGTCTCATAAACCAATTTCATGTCTGGCTTGGCCATGACCTAAAATTAGATTATTATTATTATTATTATTATTATTCAAAGAGAGAATCTAGCTCTGTTTGTAAAAAGTATCTGACCCAGGCATAACATCAACATAGAACCAACTTGTAGTAGAAGTATGTTGAAGATCTGTTTTAATATAAAGCCTCTTTCTCACTTTTGAAGCCATGAAGGTACGAGGGAAACAATCTTCAAATGTAATGATGCTGGGATAATCACAAAGGACTTCTAGATTTATTTTTTTTGGAGATGAGCCTAAGCGCGTTGGGTCAACAAGTCATGGTATATATGGGAGCCTTTAAATGTGAAAAAAAAACTGGAAAAACTACAAAAGACTCCCTAACTTCTTTGAAGATCGGCCTTAGATGATTGGGTCAATATAACATACCATTTACAGGAGACTCCTCGGATCCAAAGATGTGTCCAAGCCTAGGTGATATCCTCTAACTGTAGTCGTTTCAGTTTAGCCAACAAAAGAGCAAATTATTTTCATGACATGAAGACAGTTAATCACTTGAAGATGGTTGTTTGGAGAACAACTTGAAGATAAATATAATCTTGTAAGGATATTGTCACCATGCAAGAACTGTCCAATGATGAGATTAATTAACTGGAAGACAACTGCTCCCATCGTGATGGAGGTTTGAACTAGAATTTGTCAAAAACAATCAATAAAAATCAATAATATTCAAAATTGTAAGAATGTGAACAAGCTCCTATAGATAGTAATACTTATCAGAGTTCAGTAGAAATTGAACTACTTTTATCTCAAGTTCCCTTAGAGAAAGAAGAACTAAGATACTCTACAGTCTGGAAAGCACGAATGGGACCCAAAGAAACAATTTATTTTATGTCATGGACTATTACTAGCAACATAGACCTGACAGCAGAAACATAATGAAGTCCCATCCGTTAACTAGGGAGGCCAAACACTATATCAGCTAGTAATGTTGCCTGGAGTAAAATACTTGGCAATGAATCTCTACATATCCATCCAATTTGTATGTAGCATTGGCTGTACTCAGGTTATTTATTTAGTTGTTATGGTCTATCACGTGCAAGTTTCCAAGTGCTATTTTGCATATTAAGTTTCTTCCTGATCTAGAAAACTAGAAAATTGTTTGTGTCTGAATCCCTTTCCTTAACAAGGCACACTTTACAATCGCTAATACAATATGATTTAATCTTAAACATAAAAGGAGGTAATGAACTATCTATATGAATGATCACTGATATCCCTTATGTCAGAAAGTTGCAAAAAGGGACTATAAGGAGGAACAAATGTGGTCTCCTGAGCTTGATAACAGACCAAAGAAAATGGATAGAACTGTGCTCCCACTCTAAATCTCGTCAGTTCTTCAGCAAAGGATAAGCATATTGCAGAGGGCAATGTTCCACAAAGTTACAAACTCATGATTGGAGTGCACATCAAAAGGATAAGGATATAAAAAAAAATGGCTCAGAAACTATAACCTGATAAGGATAAGCAGAAGAAAGAGGGAAAGGATCTACACAGACATCAGTGTAAAGCAAATCATCAGAGGCTCTGAACCATACGACGAAGATCAGGTAAAGGGTCCAAAACCATACACCAATACAAATCACGCAGGTTGCAGAGAACAACACCCTACAACACCATAAGTAGAACACACATTATTGACGTTCCGGAGGCAGAGGATGGACATCAACCAAAGGTTGAAATACAGTAACCTGATATTTATGCAGGTAGTCATAAACAGACATAGACCACGCAGGGAAATAAAGTCCATTGAAGAATAAGCTTTTGAATTCAGTTTGTCTAAAGTGATACTTCCTGCAAGTTTCTGGGCCAAAAAAAAAGTTTTACCATGTCCACTGTATCCATTGATGATCATAACAATTAAACCAAAACTTGCTACCACACTATACATCCTCATGAGCATGTCTGACTAATAGATATGGGTCATACAATAGTTTTTCTGCCATTAGGAAACAACATCATAGTAATTGTGACTACATCTCCATCCTATTACCAACAAGCCACAAAATTGAAACCTGTTTCTAAAACAGAGATCACAACTGATGATAAATATTATGATGTGAAATTTTAATTACAAATAAACCAGCAGATACTAAAAACCATTTCACCAATTATGGAAATGAGTTAGGCCACGATTTTTGTTTTGATTTTGAGTTAGTAAAGTTTAGGGCTCAAGACTGCTCTGTCATTTTATTCTGCCAAGTGATAGTGATCTGCACTATTGCTGATATTCTGGGTTTGAAGCACTTGATATGATGCAATGTTGTTGGCAAACACTTTACCCAGAAAGCATTGAGTCTGCAAGGCTATAACCTTGAATTTGGGCCTCAACTAGCCAATTCAAACTATGCTCAAGATGAAAGAATCTTAACAACTTTAGGTTGTGTACAGAGAGTATGCAGATTGAGCTGGCTATCATATTTTCTAGGGTAAAGTGTTGCCTATTAGAGCACATTGATTTTAATGGCATAGTAGAGTAGGCACAGGGTTGTGGTGTTGGAGACACAAGTTACCTTGGCCGTTTTTACAATGGATCAACACTGTTGAATTTATAATTGATCAACATTGTTGCATTTAGATACTATTTTGTGAAGAAAAGTTTGGAAGAGAAGGATTGATTCATAAAGCCATCAACTCCTTGCGCTGACATTTGGTATGCATTCATACTCATGTACATTATTGCAATTGCCATCCAAAATGAAGGAGATCTGTAATCAACCTATGCCAAAACTTCAACGCTTCGTCAAATGCATTATTTGACCAACATTTAGTTTATCATGCTAGCAAAGGCTTGTATGCATGAGAACATGCTAGAAATAATCACATGCACTTGGGCAGATCAACTTCCATTTTTTATGAGAATTGGTTGAGCCACTCCAAATACATATGGCTATGCTCCTACGTTGGTTTGGTCACCTACCACATTAAATTTGCAGGGGCCAGACAGACTGTCTAGGCAAGCTGTTGTTGACACTAAATAGCTTTTTACATTCTCTTTCTTTTGAGATTTTGCTTTTTTGTTCCTTAGATCCAGAAGGTCCCTTCTTCATTTGCTAGTGGATGCTTTTGTGCTTATTTGTGAGCACTTGCAGATTTTGAATTCTGGTTCTAATAGTAACAATTTATTTGCTAGTATGGCATAGGAATTATTTCTCTTATGCGGGAATATGATCAATTGTATTTTTAGCATTCTCATATTAACACTGTCATATTAGGAAGATCAATCAGTTTGATTAAGAAATTAATCATAGCACCTTCTCCCTTATTGTTGAAAAGTGTGCAACAAGAAATGCTTGTTGAGATTGCAACAAGATGATGGAGCTTAGTGGAAAGGAGTCGCCTTCACTAAGTGGGCCGGCAGGCTATTTTTGGCGCAAGTCTATTTTTAGACTATGTCTATTTTTAGACATATGGATCATGTCTATGAGTTGCAGGATGCTATTTGTGGATGATTGGTCATGTTGGTAAAAATAGATGGACTTCTATTTTTAGACATAGCGGAGTTATTGCTCAGTCTAAATATAGAACAGTCAAATATTATTATCTCATAATAATATTTAGACTATAAACTTGTCTTATTCTCTTGGAGCACTTCAGGATGAGCTACGGATGTGGTACATGCAGATCCCAGAAGGAAATACATGGTTACCTATGGGATGACTAATATTTGCATGCAGGACTTCAGTTAGAACTCAAGTGAGTTGAGTTTAGTGGACTCGAGGTGCAGTTGATGGAGTTGTGTTCAGTTTAGCTTTGTTAAACTGGTTGTATTTAGTCTAACTGGAAAATAGACTAGAGATGAGTTGGGTGAATTAGTTATTAATTAATTCACAAAGTTATTAACTCATAATACAACTAATGAATACATCAGTTAACTCAGTTGCATGTCAGTGCATGTTCAGTTCAGCAGGGACAGGTGTTAGAGAATCAGATTGCTATCAGTTGTGACTATAGTTGTGCAACAGATCTTGCACAAATCAGGGGATTGAGTATGCCAATGAGTTTTCCCACATTGTAGCTTGTTCTCACGTGATTTAGCCAAGGAAAGACGTGGCTGCCTTGGTATTATCATCGGTTCTTGTGCAGGTATTGAGCAAGAGGCAGGCAAGCAGCGGAAGAGATTTGAGCCAGTGATTGATTCAGATCTGAGCTGTATTGTGTGTAACAGGTGGAGCTGGTACTGGATTGCTTGTGATAAGCATTGTACTTTGTAATGTTGCATGACTCAATCATTAATATACAGATAGTTGGGGTTTTTAGCGAGATGCTTTCCCCGGGATACATACTGTGTTAATGTGTGAATGCTCTTGATGTTTTATTGTTATTGATGTTGCTATATTGATGATCAACGTAGAGGAGCTTATGTATTGTGTACGTTTTCCGCAATAGTACATGATCAGGATAATCTCTGTTGAATATGTGTTAAATTATTCAAAATTTCTACACTTATGAAAGTAAGTCAGAGTACTAACACAAAAGCATCATAAAGGTGACCTTAAAACCCAGAATCTAAAGCAAAAATACCATAAGACCACTCAGAAAATTATGAAAACATTGCATGTTCCATTTCAGTCTTGTTCTTGATTTTTATAGGGTGAATTTTCCCTGATATTGTTATGGATAAAATATTATTTGATAGTGTAAAGCTATGGTAAATTAGATTTCAGATTTTTATTTTTTTTATTTTTTTTTTAAACTAAGTTGGTGTCATGAAAACTGCAAGGGGCTTATACCATGACATTTTCAAGAGGTTTAACAGCCACATATGTTTAAACTTTTTACTTTGATTCTAAATTAGAGAGGGAACCTTTGGCATGCTATATGGCTGTCACGAAATCGAATTCATTTCAGAGTTAGACCTTCAATTGTGATGGAATCATTTTGAAAGCTTGAGTAGTCTGGAAATTGAGAATTGCCATACTTTCATTCTTGGTTGAGTTCACAACACTGTCACCTAAACAGGCATAAATTCCTGTGAAGTCATCTAGACCTCTAGTCACTTAACTCTTTTCCACATGCTTAATTATCAGTTTCTAAATTCCCTTCTAGTTTCAATATAGCTTCTCATAGGATGAAGTTCAGGTAAAATATATTGTACTCTTCCCACGTGTATGTTAGAAGTTTCTGCAATCACACAAAGTGATTTGTATTTATGGCCCCTTATTACTGTTGAGTAGCTGCTAAATATGCTTGACCATGCTAAGAGATTTTTTTTTTGATGAGCTGCAATCAAAGTCGAGGTTACCTTATATTCTAGTTTTGTTTGATTTGGTATAGCTGTGATAGAGAAGTGTTATGAATTACCAGTCATGATAGGTTATGGGCTATGCAATTGATCGTGTGCATAATTTTTATTTTTTTTCTCTTTTTTTTTTTTTTTAGAGGGACACCTCGGCTCAACTTTATCACAGTGCCATTGGGTTTTGGATGTCTTACCAGAGATTTGGTGTCGAATGAGGGTGACTATTTTTTGGTGAGGCTTTGAGAGACCCTCATATCAAGATGAATATTTCAAGAAATAAGGCCTTGAAATTTCCTAGTGGGTAGGACATTGGGGGTGTTACAGTAAGGATTTGAAATATAATAGAAGGTTGTGCAATCACGTGAAGTCCTTTGTATTCATGATCCCCTTCTTTGATGTATGGAAGAGTGTAAATAAATAGTGGACATGGTAGGTTTTGAGAACATTATCAAACTTTAGAAGGAGTTATGAGGCTTGTTGATATACATTTTGATTTCACTCTTGGAATAGTAAGGATTTGAAAAAAACTCTGGCCATTTCCCATATCATTCCAGCCTGTGAGAAACAACCAACAGAAAAGGTCCTGGTTGATGTTTCTATTAATAAAATTTAAATCACTTTATCTCCTTTTCATTGTTCATGTGACTAGTATGTTAGCATGTCAGAAATTGGAATGAGTATTTTTTTTTTCATCCATTCTATTGACGAGGAGTTTCCTAACCTTTCAAAAAGCTCGAAATTTGGTGTATGTCCACTCAAATATTTGCCTTTTATTGGATGCACCCACTAGGATGTGAGATTATGGCAGTTCTCAGGACGATGGTGCCTTCAGAGGTTCTGAAGGCTACTATAGAGGAGAGGTTATAAGGTTGTAATCATAATACCACTCATCTTGGTCAAAGTGGTGCCTCTGCCTCTTTCATTCTGAAAGAAACAACATATTAGATGGTATCTGAATAATAGTTTATTTGTGAACTAATTTATCAATTAGGAACTGAACCGTGAACATTTTGACATGTGCATTGTTGTAAACTTTCTATTGTGAATATAAATCATATCATTGAGGATAACGTAGTTTTTGTTAGAGCACAAATATAATTTTTTTTTTTGTAATTTCATAATTTTTAACGATGTCGAAAAGTTCTGGCATGATTGAGAATTACCATTTTCCTTTCTGAATCCTTTTCTCGTTTATTTTGTATTTCTAGTAACTGTTTCTTGTTTCTGGGAATATCATATGAAAACATAAATATGCCTTCTGTCATTGAACTGACTAACAAATTCTGCACCCATCAAGGAAAAATACTTTGTCTTGAAATCAAAAACTTACTGATCAAAAGAAAGGGACCATCATGAATTTCTGAAAAACCTAAACCCGAATAGTTTGATTCTTAAAGAAGTCTGAATGCAATGATTGCTGCCAATTTGTTATATTACAGACAACATATCAAAAGAAAAGCCATGCCTACCATCCCAGCCTGCTAAGGTGATGGAAACTGGATTCTAGTCAAACTCTCAGCGTGTAGTTTTGTTTTTTGAGGATCAACTACAAAAAAAAACTTCATGAACCATGCTTGGATGTAGATCTTTTTAGCAGTTTTCCATGATTGTGAGGCTTTGTTGATCCAAGGACCAACTAAAAAATTTTATTTTCCTGAAGCATGCTTGGTTGTAGATCCTTTTAGCAGTATCTCATGATTGAACTTCCAGGAATGCTTCATTATGAATCAATTATTACGCCATAGGCCTTTGAAACATTAATACATTCTTTTTTATTTTTTATTTTTAATAGACATTGAAAATAAATGAATATGGCTCATTAATAACAGTTTTGATGGCGGTATTGAAAATGGTCCATTGATAACAGGTTTATGGAGTGTTTTATATTTTGGAGACAATATTTTGTGTTCAGACAGTTTTCCTCGTGTTTTAACCTTTTCCACTCAAGTTTGAAACTAACTTGAATTTAGAATCATAATTTGAACGATAATGGATAATACTCAAGGCAGGGTTGGCGCAAGTGGCACCCCAAGAGCTCCAGGGGACACTCAAGCCACTGTTTTCTTTGTATTGGCCGTGGCAATTTGTTTCATGCTATATATTCCTTTATCAGCAGATGGTCACAATCTAGACATTGTACATCAAGTTCTTGAAGGACATGTGGGAGTATACTGGAGAGGTGGTGCACTTTTGAAAACAATTACTAGCCCAGGGTTCCACCTTAAGATGCCATTAATAACTCGGTATGAACCAATTCAAGTGACCATTCAACAGATAAGGTCAGAGACATACCATGTGGTACCAAGGGGGGAGTAATGATAAGATTGAGGTAGTCAACCGTCTTCGTAAAGAATATGTCTATGACACATTGCTGAATTATGGTGTGACCTATGACAATACTTGGATATATGACAAAATTCATCATGAAATCAATCAATTTTGCAGTTCACACACTTTACAGGAAGTGTACACCGACATGTTTGATCAGATTGATGAGCAAATGAAGGAAGCAATTCAGGCTGATTGTACGCGTTATGCTCCTGGCATTGAGCTTATTGGTGTAAGGGTAATGAAACCCACAATTCCAGCAACCAATGCTCGAAATTATGAACGAATGGAGGAAGAGCGCTCTAAGGTTTTGATAGCAATTGAGAAGTACAAGGTGCTAGAAAAGGAGGTTGAAACACAAAAGAAAATGGTTGTTACAGAAGTTGAGAAACTCCAACTTGAATACCCACTACTTTCACAGTTTGGCCGCTAAATGGAAAAAGACTAATTCTATATGGAACATCCGTGATGGGAATAACAGGGTCTTAACAAAACAGAAGGAAATTCAGTCTGAAGCTATGCGCCATTTCAGTGAACAGTATAGGGCCCAAGCTGAAACTAACATTGTTAATCAGTTGGAGTTTGTCAATCTTTTCCCAGTAATGATCAGTGAGCAGGCCAACGCCTCACTGGATACGTCGATGTGCACAGAAGAGTAACAGCAATCCGACAACAAAACCCTCAAACTCCATAAAATATACAGATTACAATACCCTATGAAGTCAATTTCCGTCAAATTTAAACTTTAAAATCGTCTTTCGAACTTCTAATTGAACATACTAGACCTATATTTTTTTTTTGAAAATCCCCAACTGTCACTGCAGTTTGTGCTTTCGGTACATTCTGTATTTAAAACTGAAAAGAATTGGCTTAGCAGTGTACCAAACTACTCCAAATGGAAGCGGTAGATTTTACGAAAATATAAATAAATAAAAGAAAAGTGGGTTTGCCCATTTTGTTCCCGCTAGAGTTGAAAGTGTACAAGGGCGACTGAGAGTTATCAGCCAAAATGCACTTGAACTTCCTTTGAGGTTTCTCATCTACATTGGGCGCCGAGTATTTTTCTCATTGTGATGAATCGCATACACAAATACAGCTAATGAAACTTCCGCCAAGCAGGAAGCAATAAAGATTAATTTGCTATCCATTCCAATGTGGATTTTTTTTTTGCCCTTTTTATCTGTTCCAAGTATTCACGGAGGCAAGAAGGCAGGATTGAATCTAATGGAATATTGCTACCGCCCAAGAAAAAATACCATGAGTACCTAGTTCAATGGGTTATGGGTTTGCAACAGTGCTGGTTTCAGCTTCAGCTTTAGCAGATCTTGAAGACACAGGAGAAGAAGCGGTGAAAGAGGTTGGCTCTGGCTCGTTGACAATATCGAAAAGTGGAGACCACCAGAGCTTCTTCTTTCTTTCAGCCCTGGCGATCATATTCACCACGCCTTCTTCCCCGAAGAACAGGAAATGGCAGCAGCAGAATGCACCACCACCATCGATCTGCGGCACGGAAGTCGCAGGATCGAGTCGCCGAACAAGGATTTCTTCGCTAAGGTGCAGGGTTCAATCCTGGTAAAACTCAAGCTCTCCATGATGACAAAATCTGTATACAGGTCGCTAATTGTGTAGAGAGGTGGGAGATGGCTACTCTCCAGTGTTTGTAAAATTAGCCAAAGCTTATCAAAATGACTCTAAAAAAAATGTTCTCACGCAATCTCAAACTCTCGCTAGAAGGAAAAGGTCCTAATGGAAATGTACGCACAGAATTGAGAATTGCCTCTAGCTTGACTTTTCTTTCCAAAATGGAAATGTATGCACAGTAGCATATCGATTGTTGGCTTAAGAACGATCAAATCGTTGTTAAGTGAAACCATTTTAAAGTCATTGGTTTTTTTTTAAATAGAGGTAAAAAAAAAAAAAAAAAAATTATAGATATATTAGGATTACAAGTACTTATGAGGATTACAAGCTCCTTATAGTGGAATTTGGGTTTAGTGGGCTTTGGGTCCAGATTTGAACCAAAGCTCTGATACCATATGTAAGAACCTGATTCCAATTATTAGAGCCTCAATCTATTCTACACTAACAGATCTATTTTTCTGTTGATTTAAAAGTAATAAAAGGAACTTGTTGACCTTCTCTCAAAGCTTTAAACATTTAACATCTTATCATTTTATCATAAGCAAAATAAATTAAGGTGAGCATTCCATTGATATCAACTTAACAAGAGTAGTCCATGGAAAAATACCTGTTCCGGCGGTTGATGATGATACCCTTGTCTTATAGCTCCAGCTGAACACTCCTTCTCACCGACCCAATCGGATTTACCTCCCAACCAACTAGGAAACAAATTCCTAGCCCAGGAAACCTCCACAGGTTCCTTAGCCCTCCGTGCCCAAGTCCAACCAGATATAGTGTGTCCTCAAGAAGAATGTGCAAAACCAAATAACAATACTTTCCTCTCACACCCAAGAAACCTCCATAGGTTTCCAAGGTCTCCCCAAAATCATAACAAGTCCAAACAATCACAACCAACCCCCACAATCATAAGCAAGACCCCCCAACCTCCCCTTTCTTCCTTCTCCCTTCCCTTTTTATACCCTCCTTCCCTTCTCCATCTCAACCGCCTCTCATTAATGTCATTAACTTATCATCCATCCTTACAGTTGACTTCTCTTCTCCCAAGTAAGCTAGGAGTACATTTGGAAATGTGAAATGAATATAAAATTGAGAATTTAATGGGAAAGGATCATGTCTTCTCCCAAGTAAATCTGAAAAGTACATTTGGGATGTGAGGTGTAATTACATGGAAAGGACCATATCTTCTCCTTAGTAAATGTGAGGGTACATTGGGGAATGTGAAAGGAGTATATATATATATTGATAATAAGATTGAGAGGACTATGTCTTCTCTCAAGTAAATGTGAGGGTACATTGGGGAATGTGAGATGTAATTATATGGAGAGGACCATGTCTTCTCCTTAGTAAATGTGAGGGTACATTGCGGAATGTGAGATGTAATTACATGGAGAGGACCATGTCTTCTCCTTAGTAAATGTGAGGGTACATTGGGTAATGTGAAATGAATACATATATTATGAAATAATGGAAGGAGACCATTCTCCTACCTTATTCAATTTGGAAGGTAAGTGGGGAATTTGAATAATGGAAATCATGAATTTTATATTAGACCAATATTTTTCAATATTTTCAAATAATGTAAACATTAACAAAATTTGTAGGATAAGATTTAAGTGGGGCATTACAATTGGAGTTTGTCCCCTTGAAGAGGCAAGTGAACATTGCTTTCCTTTCTGAATAATAAAATACATGTTGTTATTTCTCATTGTTCTCTGTTCTGGGTTATATCTCTTCGCATATTTGGTATTCTAGCATCTTCTCGCAGGTCAAGAGCATAACAAAGGGAAGCATGATAAATTTGAAAATCTTTGGAAAGGTCCATACAGTGTTTCTACTTTCAGAGGAAATAATGCATTTTTTCTTAGAGAATTGGATGGAACAGAGCTGCCAGGAGGCCTTGCAAGTGGCAGGATGCTGAAGCATTACTTCTCATAAGCACAAATATTTCCCTCATTCCATTCTAAATACCACAATATTTTATGTTTTTGATCGGATGACTCATTTGACAAAGGTTGAAGCCAGCTTTTGATGAAATTACTACAAAAAGAAATCAGATTGAAGACAATGCATATGTGAGAGCTCAAGGCTACTAATCTAATGTTCTTGACACTTCACCTTGAGAAGCGCCATCCCCAGCTGGAGCCACTGTTAGGGTCCTATAATTTATAGGATCTCAAGGTGATTGAGTCTCTCACATTTTGCAGATTTTATATTGTTCGTAGATCTCAATATTCAATTTATTTCCAAAAAAACAAAACAGAAAAGAAAAGAAAACCCCAAAAGAGGGTATTTAAAAAAAAGAAGATGAAAATAACAAAAAAAAAATGAAAAGAAAAGAAAACCCCAAATATTGTTCAGTTCATACAGTCTAAGCATGTTTGAACAAATTTAAATTTATGATGATAGGATAGAAAATAAAGATCTACCAAACAATTTAAGATTGGAAACCCAGTATCTAGGTAGAAATGAAATTGGTTCAACTGCTCAATCTGGACCAATAGGAGAAATAGGTGATAGAGTAGGTTAGCAAAAAAAAAGTAAAAAGGGGTATGCAAGTCCAAATGCACCCTGCAAAAAAAGGAAAAAATGTTAGATTAGAAACAAAAGGGTAGGTAGATTGAGAGAATTAAAAAGGGAGAAGGACATGAAAAATTCCTTTAATGTTTCATGACATAGTTCATGTGTTTTTCCTAATGTTAAAAAAAAAATAAAAATAAAAATAAAAATAAAAAATAAAAAAAATTAAAAATTAAAATTAAAAATTAAAAAGGTTAGGGGTCTTATACATTACTCCTAACTTTATCCTATATTCCGCCCCCCTTTTTATTTTCCTATCCCACCACTCACGTGCTCGTCACATCAACTATTACCCACCCCGCACATTTCATCAAATCCCCGCAATCGTTATTTGATCCAATGGCCCATATGAGTTTACGACGCCCCCTCACCCTCCAAATGTTAATGATGGGGGGATCCGAAATTAGTGGTTTCAGACCACTTACGTGTCACATTGGCGTGATTTCTCACCCCCCTACTCATTCCACTTACCACTCCATAGGCCCTCCGAAAAGTGGTTTTTGCTTTCCAATAAACCACCCCTCCGTTTTGATCGTTCACCAATCCTGTCGCTCCGCAATGCCACTCTGTCCCATCCACCTATCACCTGCATTCCCGCGCTATACCGTTGCACATTCAATTCGCTGGACTGTCAGCCAATGGACCCATGCCACTTCAGGCCACTCCAATGGGGATTCCCTAAAACTACAAATTCATCATCTCACTCGTTTACTGAGTTTTGAATATGTTCTCTTTTGCTTACAAGAGAAGGTGAAGGCTTGCTTGAGCATACATAGTGAAACAATAACACAGTTGCAGAAAGTTGCACTTCTTTGCATTTAGCAAACATCCCCCTTCTTGAATCTTGTTTTCTATTCATGCCCTTCCTATTTTCCCTCTCTAAGTTCCCTCTTCTTCTCATTCATTTTTTGTTACAGTTCACCTGCAAATTCAAAAAACAGTCCAAGTTTAAAAATTTGCAGAAGACAGCCATGCCACCGAAGAGGAAAGAACATGAGTTGTTCAATCCAATGGTGTACCCAACAGTGGACTTGGACCATATCCCACTTGCAAACAGAGACTTCAAAATACATGAAACAATATCAGAATTCAATCTCTTTGACATCTACTACTGGTAGGAGGACAAATTTGTTGATGAAATGGATGATATATGACTCTAGGATACAAATTTGCCTTTCTATATTTTTCCCAAAACCCATAGCTTCCCATAATTGATCAGAAAATGTCAGTCATGCTATAACCAACAAAAAAGGGCAGTAATAGCCCCAACAGGAGACATATTGTTTACCATTGATGCTAAATCTATAATGCAGATGATGCAAGCTCCTATCATTGAAGGAGCCTCTCCTTTTTCCCATGAAATCCTCAGTGAAATGTACCAGAGACTAGACTTTTCCAAAAGAGCTAAAACCTTGGAATTCTTCATGACTCAATAGACTCCACTGCCTAGCAAAAATCCTCCATATTCCTCCTTTGCTTTCCCTGATAGAACCAGGCCTATAGTCACTATACTTTCATATCTTCTATGCTATTATTCAGATCAGTGGCTTAATGAGGCCATAATAGGTTTCATATGCATATTGTCATCTAATGCAAAGCCCTATATCTT
The DNA here is from genome assembly GCA_000404065.3 of Pinus taeda. NCBI lineage: Eukaryota > Viridiplantae > Streptophyta > Pinopsida > Pinales > Pinaceae > Pinus > Pinus taeda. Next base: position 16,743 of record APFE030115231.1, on the reverse strand, counting down.
GTTTAATTTCAGTCAGTTCCTGGAAGATGCCATCCATGAAAATTCATAAATTTCACCACAGAGGAAGTGTTTCAGTATTCTTCAGTATTAGTGTACATGTTTGTTTATTTTCAAGCAGACATATTTCAGTTTGCAATGACCAAGTGAATGAAGAAGGAGAACCCCAATCAATCATCTTTTGGACAAACTTTGTAATGAAGGATCAAAGGAACTTCACATACAAAACATTCATAGAGATGTTCGTCCATCCAACTATGAGCCTCCTCAGTGGAACAACATAACCTAGAATAAGTGAAGCAGAAGAAGTACATTTTGTAGCAGCAAAGAAGAAGTCTCAATTTAGGACCAAATCCCAGATTGGCCCTTTTATTTGAAACAGTAGGGCAGCAGGTGGGGAGGCTGACAAGAAATTGAAATAAATGAAATTCACTCACAACTTCAGATGGTCCTATGACCCATGGGGCATCATTTCTAAGAAAAGGGTGGAGAACAAATCAACACCTTACATTCACAGTCACAGGCCTAAAATAGAAAAATTTATGAACCAGATTGAGTGGATGCCTGAAACCCTGCAAGAAACTTAGGAACAAGTACTTTCTTCTTCAAGTGCACAGACTCCTGGGAAGCAAGAAAGGCAGAGTACAGATGACAGACCAGAGAAGGGTAAGGAACATGAAAAAGAAGCAACTGGGAAAAGAGTAAGAGAATATCAGTCACTAGGGACTGATACTTCTATGAAAGAGTTCAAATTGAAATTTAGGAAAAGGGCAAGGATACACATGGACATAGGCAAGGAATCACCACAACAAATAGTCATTAATCTCAGTGATATTCCTGATTCATCTCCAGTAGGAGGTCAATCTTTTCCTACCACTCCAATCTCAAAAATGCAACAAACTCTCCAGGTTTCCACATCTGCCAATGTAATAGGAGAAAAGGAGGAGACCTTGTTTGATACTTTCAAAGAGATAAAGATCAGAAATGAGATGTTGAAAAAGAGTACTTATGCTCAATTCTGGAAGTGAAGTTCTACTTCTCAAGGGAGACTCCTATGAACTTTTGATTCAGAAAAAGGAAAAATGCATATGGCATTCCTTGAAGCACAAATAGCAGAACCTAAAACTCCAGTTGATTACAAACATAACTCCTTTGAGTTTGATGCCAGAAATGTTTATCCTATTAATCAGCTGGAAATGGATAAGCAAACAGGTGAGATGATCTCTTCCACTCTAACAAGTACCTCTATGAGTTTGTATAAAATGCAAGTGGATTTATCAAATGCCTAATCTCAATTAAAGATGGAAAATATTTCATCACAATCAAAAGATAATAGGATCAATTCCTTGGAAGACTTAGCGGTGGAAATTGGATATGATCCATCATATGTGAAAGCAGCAGAAGAAATTATTAAGAAGAAGGAGATGGATATAACAACCTTGAAGAAACAACTCAAAATGCCTGCCACACATGATCCCCTGACCAAAGAAATAGAGGAAACAGAGAGTCAGAAGGCAGAAATGATGAAATTGACTATGGAGCAGTCACTCCAAATAAGACAAATGGAAACAGAGATGGAGAAGATGGTACAAGAGAAGGAAAAAAAGCACAATCGGCCATCCCTACTATGTAGGATCTTCCTCTTACAATTGTTCCTATAGCTACTCCAGTTACTACTACTACAGAGACAGGAAGCAGTACAGAATAGCTAGCCAAATCCATGGAGAGGATGAATCTTCAAACAGAGGAAATCAAAAGACTTGAAACTCAAGTCAATGTTCTACAGGACGAGATTAAAAGAACTGAAAGTGCACATTCAGCAGAAATGTAGAGGGCAAGAACATTAATTGAAAAATTGTAGAAATCTGAAAAGGAATCATCAATTGGAAACACTCTAGGAAGTGTGAAGGAAATCATCTGGAACAATATCATCAATGACGTGAATGAGATCTGGCCCAACATCTAAATTATATTTAAACAGGAGGAGTTAGTTGAAAAAGCTAAGGAAGTTATTTCAACTACTAACCTAGAGCTGGGAGACATGCCAACAATAGCCAACAGAATCATCAAATTTTTGAATTCAAAGAACAGGTATGAGCTTGAAGAGCTGGGAGTAGCAGACAGGATAGAGACCATCCTCCAAGTGAAAAAGGTATTAACCAAAAAGAACTTGACTGTACATCTTAAGGAGAAATGTCATAATTTGGAGTTGACGGTAAACAGATTTTTTAACAGAATTGAGCCTTTAAAACAAAAGGGTTTGCCTTCTTTGTTTGTCATTAATGACAAACTCATGAATAGAGAAGATTATCTCAAGAGGCTAAAAGACATAGCAAAGGATGTTGTCAATCTCTCTAATATCAGAGGCAGCATAATAGGAAAAGCAATGCTAGAGGCTATCAGCAATCCAATCTATATTGAACATGAATTGAAGCACATTTTTATAGTAAAGCCCACTTTTGCAAAGTAAACTGAAGCATATGAGGTATACCGCAGGTTTATCAAAGTCAAAATCCCAAATGAAGATGAATGGATTGACTTGTGTGACTACCACAAGGAACAGTACAAGTAGGACTAAAGGAAGAGTGCAGATCTGAGTCTGCACCCAGCCGAGTTAGCAAAGCCAACACACCACATTAAAGAGCAGCCAAATCAACCACTACAACAAAATTAATTACCTAGCAATGACATTCAGAAAAATAGGGACCAAATGTCCAAGTTACCTCATCGTGGCCACTTTGTGGTTACATTAGTCAAATTTTAGTTTTATTGTAATTAATAACAAACTACCAAGTGTATACGGCAGTCGTTGTATATTTTAGTTAAATACTTCATGCATTGGAAGTATTAGGGGTTGGACCCTAGTAATTGAAAGACATTTTCTTTTGGAGCACTGTAATTTTGGAGCTGGAGCATTGATAATAAAGACCATTTGCAAGACACTTGAGCTATTTTTATCTAGTGATGTTTTTCTTTACGTGTCAAATGTTTCATTGTTTTCTATAGTATTCATCATTTAAATCTTGTGGTAAAACAGAAAGTTTAGAGTAAGATATGTTGTTAGAGCACCTTATTTCTGTCTGTGTTTACCATATATATTTTTTCCTCTGAAGTCTAATTAAAAAATACTTAATTTCTTTTTAACCACTACTAATTTCGCCATTTTGTCATTTCATTCCTTATTGTGCTTTAAATATCGAGTAGAGATAGTTAGCTAGCCTTTTGAATGCTCTGAAAATTTTGATGCTACAATTCAGCTGTTGACTCCATAGCCCAACAGAAAAGGTTTAAAAAAGATCTACCCCAACCAACCAATCAATCAATTAATTACTCTTTTATCTATATAACTAGCCTAAAATATTAAAATACTAAGAAGAAAAATCAAAATCTCAAATATATAGCGAGAGCCCTCTCTGAGTCTAAGATGGCTAGATCCTAGACTCCAAAGTGGTTTGATATGTCCTTTATGATCCTTTTTCTTTCCAATCTTAAAAATCATATAGCAATAACAGTTTCTATGAAGGTACAACCAATCCATTCCCAACAACATATTGTATGATCCCAACGGTAATACATTCAAATGAGCTGGTGTAGGCATACAATTCAAATTAAATGCACAAGCTCTTACCCAATGGTGAACTCGCTTCTTTGTACCTATCGCCAGCTGCACTAACCAAGACTCTGCATGCACTTCTTTATTCAAATCACATGTATCCACCAAGTCAAGACTAACATAGTTATAATTAGATCCAGGGTCAACCAAAATAGAAACAACTTCATCACAAAGCTTACCTTCCATCTCAATGATAGATCCTGATGATCTTCATGTCTGTTATCCATCGCTGCATAGATACGAGGAACGCTCTGACCAACATCCCAAATAGTTTGCGCCTCCTGTGCACTATTATCTGAGGCCTACCACCCTGATTCTATAGACAATATCTCCAGCGATGATCTTTGCCACAAGTCCAACACTCTATGGGCTTCTAGCCTGCATCCTTGTTCTACTCCTTAGATCGATGTCCCTATCCTCTATCAAATGCATTGAACTTCTTAGATGGAATTGCATTTTCTTTATTACCTATGCCGTGAGGTCATGTTCACTTCTTGTTGTTTAGGCAAATCCTCTCTGCGGACAGAGATGATCCCTTTAGCCCAATGAGTGGGACTAGCAACATACGTGACAATCTACAAGACACTCTAAATTACAATCGAAATGAGAGAAGAGGAATACGGCCTACCTTGTTCTGATGCTACAATGTCCTCCTTCGTTGAAGACCTCGAATCACCTGCGCCTCGGGATCAGTCCTACTGCTCGCAGCGTTTGAATTCCTACACAAGATATCAAGGGCACAACAAAGCATACAAGTACAAATATCATAATCGAATGTAACCTACTTAACAGATCAAGGAGCATTAAGATAAATGATGCATCAACACAAAAAATTTATGGAAAGTGAACCAGCAGTTGTATATATTAATAGAAAAAAGGAGGAAGCATACAACCAAGCCTTGATGTCAATAAGCTCTCCTTGAGTGAATTTCCAAGTCCAAGCTCAAGCTTTCCAAGTACTCCTTCTCCAAGCCAAATGTGTAGCATGTAGGCACAATCTCAGCATGAGGGTGCAAATAGCCAAAGACCAACCATTTGGGAATGGAAAAAGATGAATATGAAGGAAAGGGAGTTAGGATCTCTCCAAAGATAGGAAGGCCCTCATCTCAAAGAGGTAGCTCATAGGGATAAGACCAAAGGGCCAAGTTGAGAGAAATCGACCTCATCCACGCCAAACAACCTCCAACTCGTTGTTCTAGAAGCCTCTAGATCACGAAGCTTCTTGTCCTTATTGGGAAAAATTTCCTTTTAGGGATCGTCGCGGGTATCCAAGCCAAAAGCACGCTGGCAGCGCAAGGCTAGTGAAGAGCAGCGACTGACTAGCTCAAGTTGCCAATGTCAGCGAAGTGATGATCCTCAAATTAGGGTTTTAGAGCCCTTTTCTTCAAGGGAATCTCAAGGCATTTTTCTAATCAGTGTTTTAGGGAGGATTTGAGCTCCATATCTGGATAGGTACATTGCATGATTGCCATGTTTTAGGCACTTTGGGGTATGTCACATGGAAATACGAGAGGTGTGAAAAAATATTGTGTACTGGTGCACCCCATGGTGATACACTTGGCCTTATGTATCACTCGTCCAACATTTCCTTCAACTGAAGCTTCAACTCTACCAACTCAGATGTACTCATCCTGTAAGGTGCCTTTTATGTTGGAGCTGCCCCTGGAACCAACTCAATAGAAAATTATACTTCCCTGTGAGGTGGAAAATCTAAAATATCCTTAGGAAATACATCCTAAAATTGTTGTAGAACTCGGTATCTGCTCAAAACATTTGCATCCTCAACTTCCTTACGTTTTTCACTAGATATAAGTACTGCAAATAACACACATTTTTTTTTTTTGTTTTGACTACACTTTGCCTGTATAACTGTCACCATCCTAACTAATGCGACTTTCTTCTTTCCCTATAAGACTCTATGTTCCCCATTGTCATCCAAGCACTCAATGGCTTTGTCATAACAATACACCTTGGTTCTATGAAGGTACAACCAATCCATTCCCAACAACATATTGTATGATCCCAATGGTAATACATTCAAATGTGCTGACGTAGGCATACCATTCAAATCAAATGCACAAGCTCTTACTCAGTGGTGAACTCACTTCTTTGTACTTGTAGCTAGCTACACTAACCAAGACTCTGAATGCACTTATTTATTCAAATCACACTTATCCAAAAAGTAAGGACTAAAATAGTTATAATTAACTCGAGGGTCAACCAAAATAGAAACAAATTCATCACAAAGCTTACCGTCCATCACAATGATAGATCCTGATGGTCTTCATGTCTGTTATCCAGCGTTGCATAGATACAAGGAACGTTGTGACCAACATCCCCAATAGTCTACGCCTCCTATGCACTAGATATCTGAGGTCTACCACCCTGATTCTGTGGACAATCTCTCCCGCGATGATCTTTGCCACAAGTCCAACACTCTATGGGCTTCCCGCCTACATCCTTGTTCTACTCCTCAGATCGATGTCCCTGTCCTCTATCAGATGCACTGAACTTCTTAGATGGCAATGCATTTTCTTTATTACCTGTGCCCTGAGGTCGTGTTCGCTTCTTGTTGTATAGGGCAATCCTCTCTATGGACAGTGATGATCCCTCTAGCCCAATGAGTGGGACTAGCAACCTATGTGACAATCTACATGACACTTTCCTAAATTACAATCTAAATGAGAGAAGAGGAAGATGGCCTACCTCGTTCTTATGCTATAACGTCCTCCTTTGTTGAAGACCTTGAATTACCTGCGCCTCAGGCTCAGTCTTACTACTCACAGCATTTGAATTCCTGCACAAGAGATCAAAGACACAACAAAGAATACAAGTACAAATATCATAATCGAATGTAACCTACATAACAAATCAAGGCGAATTAAGATAAATGATGCATCAAAACAAACATTTATGGAAAGTGAACCAACAGTTGTATATATTAATAGAATAAAGGAGGAAGCATACAACCAAGCCTCGATGTCAATAAGCTCTCCTTGAGTGAATGTCCAATTCCAAGCTCAAGCTCTCCAAGCACTCCTTCTCCAAGCCAAATGAGTAGCATGTAGGCACAATCTCAGCATGAGGATGCAAATAGCCGAAGACCAACCATTTGGAAATGGGAAAAGATGAATATATAGGAAGGGAAAGGGAGTTAGGATCTCTCCAAAGATAGGAGAAGGTCGTCATCTCAAGGAGGTAGCTCATAGGGATAATACTTGTTGTCCTTTGAGATAACCTAAGGTCAATTGGCCATGCCAAAGCATCTAAAATATTTTGTTTGAGTTTATTGGTTGGATGACCAGTGAATTGCTTTTTCACAGGTGCCTTAAACTTAGAAAGATCCTTAATAAAACAAACGGTTGTTCTTTAAATACATATGGTTATTTTGATTTTAAATGGGATGGATAAGAAGAATATAGAGAAGTATAAATGATTTAATATTCAGACAGAGTATTTCACCATTTATAAGCAAGAATTAAGAAAACTATGTTTTCTTAATTAACAAAATATAATCAAGTCATTACAAAAATCGTGTGCAATTTAAATTCAAAGACGAATTTACAATAACAGACAGTCCTGTAAATTAATCTCTTAATTAAACTACAACTTCACAGTGGATTGAAAATGAACTGAGATTCACTTAAATTTTCAATCGGGTGATTGTAAAAGAATTAAATTTTATGAGGAATACATAATGGAAAACATAATGAAAACAACTCATAGAGAGACAAGCCATATGAAGTAAATCCAGAATCTTTTATTCAGTCAAAAATGCTCCAGCTTAGTAAAAATCTATCAGGTAACTAGCTCAAGGGTGCAACCTTGAATACTTCGACAGAATGAAGTATTTAAACAAAAATACAAAATATTACAATAAATGCCTGAGTGACAAGGCATGTTATTATTTCCTAAAACTAACTGAAAGGGAAGGAATTCGATCAAAAAGAATGAATTTTCACATCTAGCCCTGTTTTGATGGAAAGTTGTTGCTGAGTGGCCACTATTCTAGTTTTGTGCTGGAAAAAACTAATATGTCCTCTAATCTTGATATTTGCACAACTTTTCCCACTATTCTTCATCTGGAATTGATATTTTAGTTACTCTGTGGTAGATCTCATCTACCTCAGTATACTTGGCAAGAGTGTGTTTTACAGTAAAAATATGTTTAATCTCATTCTGAATAAAACATATGTTACTGAACGCCCTGCCTGTCATGGAACCTTTGATGTTGGAGGACTTGGTTGTGTCCTTGGCAATGTCATGTAGATTCTTCAAGTAATCCTCCCGGGTCATCATCTTATCATTGATGGCAAACAGTGAAGGCATACCTTTCTTGTTTAAGGCATCAATTCTTGTGAAAAATCTGTTGACTGCAATTTCTAGAGTGTGACACTTCTCAGTTAACTGCACTACCAAGTTCTTTTTAGTCAAGAATTTCTTTACCTCTAGAATGGTTTCAGTCCTATCATCCACTCCTAGATAATCCAGTTCATACATGTTCTTAGAATTGAGAAACCTTATTATGTTGTTGGTTGTAGAAGGCATCTCTCCCAGTTGAGCATTTATATTGGAAATTGTCTGGTTTGCCTTTTCCATTAACTCCTTCTACTAAAAAATGATATGGATACATGGCCATATTTCATCGATCTCCTTTATGATGTTGTTCTAGATAATTTCTTTGACACTACCAAGAGTGTAGCCAATGGAAGACTCAGTGGCTGACTTCTTCCATGCTTCAACTTGATTCTGAGCTCTTTGAAGCTCTGCTGCATGAAAAATGTCAGACTTCTTTTGATGATCCTCCAGTAGTTTTATTTGATCATGCAGTTTCTTAATCTCTTCAGTCTACAGGGACATATTTTGAACTACACTGGCCAATTGGTCTACAGCCTCTCCTATACTGGTGGTAGCTGATATGGCAGTAGGAATGACTGTGATAGGAAGTGCTTCTAAAGGAGTAGTGTGTTTAGCAGCCTTCTCCTTTTCCTTGATTAATTTCACCATCTCTGTCTCCATTTGCTTAAGCTGAGCAATCTACGCCATGATGAGTTTCATCATGTCTACCTTTTCAGTCTCTGTTTCTACAATATCCTTGCCTAGAGGATCTTCAGTAGCTGGGAGTTTCAACTATTTCCTTAGTGCTGCTATATCCAAATTCTTCTTCTTGATCAGCTCCTCTACAGCATTGATGTTTGCAAGATCATAACCCAGTTTGATTACCAAATATTCCAAGGTTTTAATCTTGGTATCATTAGCAAGAGCTGAAACTTTCTCCATCTTTAGCTGTGATTGAACATTTTCTAGTGTGACGTGTAATTTGGACAAGGTCATAGTTGTGATAGTTACAATAGAGAAAATCATTTCTCAAGTCTGTTTATGCATCTCCATTTGGTCAATGGGATGTATGTCCTTGACATCAAACTCAAAAGATGTCTTCTTATAGTCTAATGCTCCTTTGGGCTGAGGAATTTGTGCCCGAAGGAATGCCATCTGCATTTTCCCCTTCTCTGAGTCAAAGGATGATAGTAGCATGCTTTGGGCACCAGAGGTTTGTTTCCAAAATTGGTTGTCTGTGTTTATCTTCAAGGCTTCATTTCTAACCTTTATTTCCTCGAAGATATCCATGATTCTCTTCTCTAGCTCACTTGAAGTAGATGTACCTGTGTGCATAATATGTTGTTGCTCTTGTGAGGTCCTGCAAGTGGTAGGAGACTATGTAGATTGATCACCCACTGATGAAGATACAAGAGGCTCATTAGTGGTGATAAGAGTCTGTTGCTCTGAATCTTTGCTAAGGCTTAGTCTGGAACTAAGCTTAGCCTTCTTTTTGTACATGATTTTAAATCCCTCACTAAAGATATCAATTCCTAAAGGAGACTCTTCCTCTCTACTCCTCTTGGTTGTCTTCTATTGCATTGTAGGAGTCTGCACTGTTGATGAGGAGACCTGATGTTGTTCTGCCTCCTGTAATGTGTTTTCAACCCACTCTGGTTGGTTATTATATTTTTTCTATCTTTGGCCTAGGTGTGTGAAAATAAGGAGTAGACTTGGTTTCTACCCTTAATCTGGAAATTATCCCTAATGGATCATAGGACCAAGTAAAACTAAGATTAAACTGCATTTCCCTGAGGAGTTTGTCAGCCTCTTCACCTGTTGCCCTGTTGTTGCAAATAAATGGGCCAACCTGCATTTTTATCTTAAACTGAGACTTTTTCTTGGCAGCAACAAAATGGACTTCATCTATGTTGATCATCTGCCTGATGTATTCTAAGGCAAAAATCCTCATTGGGAGGCACTTTGGCAGCTTATATGTTGGCAACTCACATCCAAAAATTGTTATCTCTGTGCAATTCTCATATAAGTACCAATCTCCTGTTTGTACCTGTTCTGACAGCTACAAGACCTTTTTTATTTCTTCACTAATCCTTGGTTCAATTTTGCTGCATAGGAGGCCTGTGGCTGGATAGACAAACATCTCAATAAACTGTTTGTAAGTATATTATTTCTGATCTTTCATAACTGGAGTGGTCCAGAAAATGATTGATTGTTGGTTTCCTTTCTCATCAAGCTTTTGCAATGACAAGTTCATGTTGGCCTCCTGAAAGTATAGGAACATGTAGACTAAGACAGGCATATTTGAATACCTCCTCTGTGGGAAACTTGACTAGTTGCTGATGAATAGACTATGAAAGAAAATGGCTAAAATTGAACACAATTGAGGACTTAACATCATTAGAAAAGATGGATAAAAATCCTATAATGGCCTCATCTATACATTGATCAGAGTAGTAACCAAGAAGGTAGGAAATGACAGTGATTATTTGCTTGGCTCTCTTAGGGAATATGGAGGAGGGATAAGGAGGATTTTTCTTTGGTAATGCAACATCTTGTGTTAAGAATATTTCTAGAGTTTTGGCTCTCTTAGCAAAGTCTAATTTCTGGTATATTTCAACCAGAGCTTCATAAGAAAATGGGGTAACATGGTTTACTGTGGGGGCTTGCATCATTTGATCAATAGCCTCAGGGGTTATGGTGAATAAAATTTGTCCAGTGGGGTTGACTATGGCCCTTTAGCTTAGCAAATATGAGGCATGACATTTTCTAATGAAATCAGGAGTGTTGTGGATATGAGGAAAGATGTAATGAGGTAGGTTTGACTCCCACAGTTAGATATCATCTGATTTGTCAATATATTTATCTTCGAGCCAGCATTACATCTCGAAGAGGTCGAGCTCACAAAGTGTTTCATGGATCTTGTAGTCTCTATCAGCCATAGGTATATGGTGAAGATCTATAGGAGGATAGATTAGATGTTTGATAATTTTGTCTGGTCCTTTGTCCTTAGGAGGCATGATAGCGAAGGCTATAAATGAAAATTTGATTGGGCAAGGAGACAATTCTCGGATAGACAGAAAGTTCTGGGGTCAGGAACAGAAAGACTAATTGGAAAATGATCAGACAGGTAGTGTCGCTAGCAGTTGACAGTGTCAGGATTTGACGAGCAACCTATAATCAAATCAATGGTAGTGATAAAACAAGAATTATGTAACCTATAGATAGATAAGAAGAAGGTTTATATAGGAGTTCTGGTTTTCCATTGGTGCCACGGGTCTGTTGAGTTAACGACTAAGCAAATTAAATGCTTAACATAGTGATCATGGAGGGGATGAATATGATTTGATGGGGTTAATGGGCGGATATGGTTGCAACAGAGGAATGGCAGATGCGCAACCGTCAAGTAAGTGGTATCGGGAAAAAGGAATTCAGCTTTTAGGAAGGGGGGAGGGTGAGCGGTTTGTTGTTTTGCTTATGGGGGGTCTGAAACGCTATGGAGCTTCCACATAGGGGTAGGCGTGGTATACCGCTCATTTCGGACCCCCCCCCCCCCCCCCCCCACCCCAGCAGTAAAGCTCGGATGGCGAGGGGGGGCCGAAATTGCATGAGGGTCATCGGATGAGAGGAGATAGGAGGAGATGAAGAGTGATATGGTGGAGAATTAATGTGATGTGATGGGATGGATTGGTGGGGTCGGGAATCAAAATTTAATGTAATGTCGGCAAATATGAAATATAAGGGGGGTATGAACTTAGGGAAATGAAAATGAAGGGAATGAATTGGTGGAGGGGTGATATGGGTTTGAAACTTAGGATATGGGTTTTAAAACTTAGGATAGTGTTAATATCCAAAATAAGAATATAAACCTTAGAGTAACCTTCACTCTTTTTTCAATTTCTTCTGCACATGAAAACACAGTGGATGTTTGGTTATGGCGCATTTAGACTAGTAGCCTGTGCATTTTTCAAAAACATAAAAATGAAGCCTTCCTTTTATTTTTCTTCCCTAACATTTTATTTTCCTTTGCCTTATTTATTTAGGGCAGCTAATGCCTAACATTTTATTCATGTGGATGCCTATAAAACATCAAATTTTCCTAGCATTTTAACTTTTCATTCCTTTGCATCCATATCCTATCTTAACATTTTCAAATTTATTTGACTAATATGCTGATTTATCAAAACTAGATAATGTTACAACATCAGCTCCAGCTGGGGACTTCTTCCCCCTGTGGGATGCAAAGAACAAGTAGATCCAAGTGCCTTCTCCTTGGGCTATGGAGTCTTTGTTGAAACAGATACTCACTTGCAATTTTCAAAAATAAATAAACTCTTTGAATATTTACAGATGATGAATGAATGAAGAATCAATATTGTATGTAGTGTTTCAAGTATCTCCCATTCACTGGGAATGAGGAATACTCTCCTTCCAGATTCTGTAGATTAAATGTATTGTTCCCTTTGACTTCTACAATGCTGAATGGACCAAACCATAGGTTGTCAATTTTTTCATGCTTGCCTTTGTCTTCTCTCCTTGTATCCCATCTAAGCACTAGGTCACCTTTCTTGAAATTTCTCTCTCTAGCCATTCTGTCAAACAATTCTTTTATCTTGTTCTGGTATTTCTATAGCTTGTACTGAATTTCATCCCTGTCTTCATTCAACTCAATTATTTGATTAATCCTTCTTTAGAAATCATATTTTTCTTCATAAGATTCTTGGAGGAACCTCATAACAGGCAAAGATAAATGAGTAGGAAAAATTGCTTCCTTGCCATAAACTAATTGGAAAGGAGACTTGCATGTTGATCTTTTAGGAGAAACTCTATTTTCCCAAATGGCATGAATAAGATGGATGTCCCAACTCTTTTTATGGTCTTCAAGAGTCTTCTTAATGACCTTAACTAAGCTCTTATTGGAAGACTCTGCTAGCCCATTACCCTGTTGATAGTATGGTGTAGAATGGTGTAAAAGGATTGAATACTTTTAACAGAATTCAATCATTTTAACGTTGTTGGAAGCTACTGCATTATCTGTAACAATCTGTTGAGGACATCCAAACCTTGACAGGATGTTTTCTTCAATAAATTTAATTACAACAGTATCAGTGGTATTTTTCACCGATATGGACTCTACCCACTTGGCAAAATAATATGTGGCAGTTAAAATCCATCTATGTTGATTGCTTGAATGTGGATGAATTTCCCCTATAAAGTCTAGTCCCCATTGAAGAAAAGGAGCATCAATTGGTACTGGAACCAAAGAAAGTGCTGACATTTTTTGTTTTCCTGCAAACAATTGGCATTCTTTGCAACTTCTTACTCTTGCTCCAACTTCTTTGAAAAGTGTGGGCCAATAGAATCCTGCTTTTAGAATTTTGTAAGCTGTTGCTCTCCAGGCATAGTGTCCACCACAAAACCCTACATGGAACTAGTCTATAATACATTATGTTTCATTTCCCTTGAGGTATGCAACAAGTCCCTCTGCAGTGCTGAAGATGTTCATGCAATTCTTCGTATGCATGCAGGTGCTGCTGAGCTTGGGTGCTTGATTGATGAAGTCGTGATGAAGTCTTGATCCTGCTGTTGTAGAAACTTGTTGGAGCTGTATTGAAGTGATTTTCTTTTGAAGTATCAATCTCCTAACAGGTCCCTTTGATATGTCTAAACAGGTCCCTTACTGCTGATATTACTGCTGGTGCTGGTAGCATGGTCTTCTTGGACAGAACAGGTCCCCCTGCATGATATTTACAACCAGGTCCTTGTGATATAAAACAATGACAAGACAACTTATTCATTGAAGTCTGGAATGGTGGAACAAACTGTTTGGAAAATTTACAAAAAAAAATTTGTACAATGGAGAGATAAGAAAATAAGAATACTGATGCTCCTCTCCCCCACAAATTTTTTGACTTGTCCTCAAGTCAATATTCAGCTGAAAACATGAAACAATGATAAAGAAAAAAGAATTCTTACTCGCCAACGAATTGGTTTTCAAGTAGGAATTCGAGGTTAGAGTGTGCCAGAATCTGGTTTTCACATCTAACCCATTTATTTATTT
>APFE030115223.1:0-12377 GCA_000404065.3 Pinus taeda | reverse complement strand
TTCACACACTAGAAAATTAAAAGTCAAAAAATAGGTCTTTTAAAAAAAAAGTGTGATGCAGAATACTCACTTTTTAAAATCAGCATGAAAATCACTACCATTCTAAAACTTGATTTCATCCTTGAACATGAAAAAAAATTAAAGTTCCAAAAAACATGTTCTAAAAAAAACATGTGTATTCTGCATCACCACTTTTGAAAATCGGGTCATTTTTTTGCCATCTCTACGAAACGGGTAACAGTATCAGTTCCCGTTTCAAAGTTTACATTGTTAATGGTTAGAGGACTAATTCATGACTTGAAGAGCATAATTATTTCATGAAGTACCTTATGAGTTTAGTTGAAAACTATATCTTGAATGTAGTGGTTGAATAATGATTTCATGATTAGGTTTTGTTTCATACATCTTAAGCTAGGGTTTCCATTTCCAACATTGATATTTCTGTTGCGTATACTAGGTTTCCTTTTGATGCAATAATTATGTTTTGTGAATAGAATAGCATTTATGTTTATGAAAGTAGGTTAACCTTTTCATTTATGCAAAGTAGAGTAATGTTTCCATTCCTACAAATAGATAAACATTTCCATTTCGGAAACTACTTTAGGTTGGATTTTATGAAATTCACTTCATTGCATCAGATCAACGAAACAAGGACACATTGCATGTTGCACATATAGAGCTGACCCCTCTTAAGTTTGTATGGACCCAAGGTTGATAATTTAAGTTAGTAGCCTTTGGAGTCGCAACATTCTTGTTTGAATAGTGGGGCTCATATATTTTTGGTGGGGGTTTTCGGGGAGGTCTCAAAGCATGCATTATTTTTTATGAGCCTCATCATTGGCTAATTATATGGGCCTTAATTCACCTCCTAGCTTAGTCAAACCAACTATTCTCATAACTTATTGCATACAGAGTTGGAAATTTTGCTTTGTGGTCTAATGTGCATTTAATGCAATATTAAAGGATAAAATTAAGGAATTTTGGCAAAGACCAAGGTAAAAAATCGAACAGGACAAGGGAGAGGGATTATAGGAGGTAAATCCTCCTCATTTACTACCCCTCCATTCGAATATTCCTTGATCAGCTCGGAGTGCAAACAACCAAATCATGAGGACTAGAAGGAAGCCGAGCAAGTGAAAAACAAAGCACCAGTTTATCTCGAGTTTGGGAGCCGAGCCTCCCTGATTTTAAGGAAGTTGTTGGAGACTTCAGATGTATAAGTAGAGAGGCCTAGGACCTCAGTAGGATTTGGATTTTATTTTAAAACTCTACTCTATTTTCGAGCTGCAAGTCTTGTGACAGTTCTTTTGATGTAATCTATTATTTTGGTAATAAGAATGAGTTTTGTTTTGAGCCAGCACTGAGTTAACTTAGAGGGATGAAGCTCTTGGGTTAGGGCCCAACCTTATCAGCCAAGGCTCCTCTTTATTGTACATGTATGCTAGTGTGGATTCATAGCTTAATTGTTCATTTGCTTAGTAGATGCATTCCCATTACAGTAGTGTATATTAGATTGGTTGTGTGATAGTTTGCTTCAATTTTTTCCTTTTTTCAAGTAGCAGGTTAGCAAGGAGAAAAAGGATCACCACAAGGTTGTTAGTAGTTTTCTCAGCCTCACTTACTCCCTCTGGGACCATGACTTAAGGAAGGGACCCTTCAACAGCCCCAAAAACACAGATTTCTAGTTCTTGTATGAGCTTTGGAGTTTGTGGTCTTTGATTCAGTATTTGGTTCATGTTGCAAGGCATATTTCATTGTCATCTTTTTCCATATCCATTTCTAAAATAAGATATCAGTCATGCTTTCATTCCCTTCAATAACTTTTTGCATGCATAATATAGGCAATTGATTCATATTTTTCTAGTTTATGAAAATGTATCTTGTTTCATAGTTCTTGGAAGACACACATGTTTTAAGCAAAGCAAGTACTTCAAGAGGAGACTAAGACATCATCACCAGCAACCACCTTCCACTTCATCCACCTTAGCCATCCCTTGTTTCACCATCACCCTCACTAGTTTTTCATCATTTTTCATTGAAATTTCCCTAGATACATTGAGTGAATCTAGCCATCTCTTATCTTGGATATTAACTCCTGAGTGATCCTAGACCTTCTAGCACTCCATTCGACCCATCACATAACTTTTCCAAGCTTCCCAACACCTCAAACACCTCACAATTAGATCTCAGTTGTATCCTGTAGGTTTCCTGTATTTCCTACAGGATCATCATGTAGGTTTCTAATACATCCTGTAGGTTTTCCTAAAACAACTTGTTTTGAGGCCAAATTGATGGGAAACCTCTAGGAAGTCACAAAAATCCTCCTATGACCCCTCCACACCATCCAACCATTTCATAAACCTTCTAGCCATCCTCAAACACCTTCCATCCACCTATCACATCCAGAAGAACAGTTAGTTTGCATACTTGATTTTTCCTAAAAAAACCAAAAAAATGAAAACAGATTTAGTTTAGTTTCTTTGCTTGCAGATTAGTATTGTTTGATTCTTTTTACTTCTACAACTTAGATAGTAGCATTTTTTTAGTGTTGATTTAGCAATTATTCTTAGCATAACTTCTTAAATGGTTAATTATGGTATGGTGTGGTTTAGCATTACATGTTGGTTTTTTTCCACTACTGCGGTAGAGTAACTCTATTAGAGTATATTTTTCCTTCTTCCATCAGATAATTAAGCTTCTTCTGACTCTATAGAATTTTGGCTTGGAACCCCAGTAGTCTCGTGCCAGCTGAACAGTGACAACAGGTAGAACCATCACTTTTACTTGTGCATATAGCACTGTCATCTCCAAGTTTGTACGAGCCTTGGGTTGATAAGTAAAGATGGTAGCCCAAGAGTTGCAGCATCCTTTCTGCAATACTGACACTCATCACTTTCCTTATCTAGTTGATCAATTTCTTTTACTTTTTGCAAAAATAAAAATAAAACAAATTTCATATTGCCTTGCATTAGAATTCTTATTCAAAACATTTTGCAACACCTAACCCTCCATTTGATCACATGATGCAGTAAGAACCACATCATGATCCATGTTTGAAGGTAGAAGAAGAAGAAGTGGCAAAGAAGGTAGAATAAATGGATGGAGATGACGATAGTGAAGAAGATCCTCTTGGATTTCTCATTCAAGATACTAATAGTAGTGCTCATATGAAGAACATACCTCCATATTTCCTTCCCAACTTCCATGTAATGAGGTCAGAGGATCTAAAAATCTTTCTCTTTGAATTTGAAAACCTTTGTTTATCTTGTGGCTACTTACTAAACACTCAAAAATTGACATTGTTTCTAGCAACATTGAAGAATAGAGCTATTAAATGGTTCATGAGTTTAGGGACTACTTCAATAAGATCATGGAATGATATGCAAATATATATTTCTAGAAAAATATAAAGATCATGATCTTAAAGAATAAATATTTAGAATGAATCCAAAATAATATGAGAGTCTTGAATATCTAATAGAGAGATTTATGTATAATGTTAAGAGGGCAATATTACATCATTCAAGATTTGACACACTAAAAACCCTCATACTTAGACCAATAAGGGATGATTGGATTGATCTCCTTGATCTCATGAGTAGAGGTGATGTATACCAATTATCATTTGAATAAATTTGTAAAACATGCAAGTTCATATCAAGAGGAAGGGAAAGGGTATGTAAATCAACATCAAGATTTGTAAGTCAAGTTGAACTTGGAAATTTTCTTGATAACTTTAAAATGGAAATTCTTATCAATATAAGCAAACAAATAAAAATGTTAATAATGCAAGATGAGAAAAAATAAGACGTTGATATTTGTGTTTTCCATGCAGAATCACATGCTATTAAATATTTTCCATGATTACTAAGGTTGAAGGAAGTTTACTAAGAGGACAATGAAGCAAGTCGAAAGCCAAAGAAACTATGTTATGTAGCTCAAAGAAGACCATGACAGTCTAGTCAACTTAATATGATGTAAGAACCTAATTCACAATTTCAAGGTTATGCACATCCATCTCAACCACAAATTAATTGAAACACACCCCTTTATTGTCAACTCTGCCCCATCTCAACCACAAAACCAAACTTGGAAACAAGGTTGGAAAGGAAATTATGGGAGAAATCCATAGTATCCTCAATATTTTCCTCAATATCCTCCATACCCAACTCCATTCTATCCCTACCATCTACCTCCACCACAACAAAAATTCCAACCACATCCATCTCAAAGATCCGCTCCCACCCAACTACCTACACCACCATTTCCAAATCCAAATAATGAAGTATGTCAGCCCACTTACAATGCTGAGGTATAACACTTCCAAACAACTCCTATTTATTGTCAATAAAAACTTCCCTAAGGTAAGGGTTGACAACCTAAATAGATAGAAATAATATTATCAACAAGAAGCATACATTCAAGCAAGAAAAATATATAGAATACCAAATTTGTTTAAGAGGAGTACTCGTAGGTCCTATGTTTGATGTTGATCTCATAGGTTTCAAACCCTCTGCTTCCTCCAAAGTGATCAGATCTGCAACCCAGTTCAGAGAATCATATATATAGACAATAATTCAAAGTGTGTGCATATTAAAAATATTAGATCATCAAGAATAAACATATAAAACATGATGTATTACACATGAATCATAAAAAGCTTGAGATCATAACATATCAGGAACAAGACGGAGCTTTTTTATTAATATCAACAAATATTAGTCGATATATACAACCTGATCTGACCATGGCACCAATGAAACCTTCCTCTAGATCCTTCCATCTCAAGCCTCAAAGCTCACGTCTCAAGCATGTGAAAAATTATGCCATACAATGAAGGATGAGCATCTATGCAAGGAAATAAGGGTTTCCTATGACTAAGAGTGCAGGCGGCATGTTGGGTGTGACTTTTTACCTATTTTCTACACCTTCTTTCCCCTCTTTCTCACTTTTATAACCTATTCTACTATCTTGTTATTTTTCCATATTTTATTGAATAATACAACACTTTATTCCTTTTTGTGGCTAACTATGGTGAACATTGGAGGAGTATTTTGGGAAGCTCTTCTCCTTTTCTAGTGTTGCTCGTGAGAACAAGGTTATGGAGTAGACAGGAAACACTGATCAATTACAAAGCATCGTAGAGAAGTTCGCAGTTACACCCTATATGCTGTTACAGGTTACTGTTACACATTGAATGTTGTTACAGGCTGCTGTGACACATTGAATATTGTTGCAAGATGTTGTTACACTACACGCTGATACAAAGGTCCACTGTTACACCAAGGGTGTTGTCGTCAACGATTGTTGTAACATCCCGAACCACTATTCACTTGTAGGATGTTGTTGCACCGGAACTGGCAAGTGTGGGTACTCTTCCACATAACAGCTGTCGGCATTAGGAATTGTTTATTTCGGAAGAAACAGACCCAAGCAGTTGTAATCCTAACTAACATATATTTGTATTTAGAATTAGGTTGTAACTACTTTTATTTTTTATCAACATGAGAATCATGAGATTCTCATGAGTAATCTATTTCTAATTTTGGGTATGTAATAACTATAAAAGAAACTTGATTTCCTATGTACAGGGATACAACATATAGAAGAGTATTGTTATTCTGCTTTTGTAACCCTAAATTATTTTTAATATTAATCATTACGGTGATGTTGTCACTTCTCGTCAGCTGATTCATTAATTGCTTTTGTGTTATTCCTACACCTTGCTAAGGAGGAAGGGCCCTCGTCTTTGATAGGGACTGCAGTGGTAGAGGTAGTGTACAATTTGGTTTTTCTAATTGTTATATGGTTTCTGGTTGTTGTTGTAGAAATTGTGAATTACATTCACTGTTGTTCCAATTTATATTATGTTGTTACACTGAGTTAATCAATAGAATGGTAGTAACCAGCGGGAGTATATATTAGTCACCAAGTGGCACGCCCTTACTTGGGTAGGTGCAAAGTGTGATTCAATTTTGTAGAGTGTTTTTATTTCTACATGAATGATTTAATTCAACAATTTGATTCAGCGTCATCTTTTACTGTACTCTCCATTTTCTCATTCTTGGTTGTAGTGTATTGGCACAAATAGTGAAAACTCCATTGAAACAGCAAGATCTATCCTGGGTTGACAATTAAATGTTACAGTCTCGGTCAATTGGGATTGATTAAAACAACACTACATTTTGGCATCATTGCCGGGGATGCCAGTTGATGATACAGTCAGCCAAGTTGTTTGTTTGATGATAGAATGTTCTTAGTCCACAATTGTTGGGTGGTAAGAGGAGAGATAAGAACCAGTGAATTGCTATAACATACTTGGGCGGGCTCACTGTTATGATCACTAGGGCACTTATGGAAGGGAATTTTGGTGTTTTTTTAGCATGTCTTCAGCTCTTCAGTCGTTGGGCAGTAAGACGAGAGGTAAGAACTTGTACATCACTCCAACATACCTGAGCAAGCTCACCAATGTCGAAAATTGAGACACTTCGGGTGTGAATTAATACACATAGGGTCCATTTGTGCAACTGTAGGAATTACAGAGATACCAAAACTACCCCCACTCTAATTAGTCATAGGAAAAATGGGTTGTAAAAAGGAAAGGAAGAGTGTAGATTTGGGAAGGAAAGCATTTATCTAGGAGCTAATCTCTAAGGCAGAAAAGGGTGCTGGCTTGTAGGGGCCTGACCTAGGTTCAAAGATGATTTAGCCAAACAAATCCCGGTACTACTGGCCCTTTCAGCAATAGCCCACAGAGCACAGACTGAGGTCTCACCCGAAGTAGTATGGGAGGGTGCTAGAACTAGTTTTTGGCACCCTAGAGATGTCTGATGATTTTCAGTGGTCCGCAAATTTACCCTGTGTGCACATTGCTACGCGCATCTACCAGTACCTCGCAGCCTGTGCTGCTGTCTTCACATAGCCTTGCTCGAGGTGCGATCCATGTTATTACCCAATTCCTTACTGTTAACATGATATTAGTCGATCACCCAACTTATTAGTATGTGTCTAGTGATATTTAACAGTGTTTAACATTCATATAAGTGCGTGCGATAAAGAAAAAAATATATTTAAACAGGAAATGGCATAGGAATAGATACATAAGATTTGAAATCAAACTTCTACTTATAATTGTTCTTCCTTCATTATAGACTCGACTCCGCCCTGTGCACTCAACTGCAAGGGTCCGCGAACTCAGCTGCGGATTCTACTAGGCCTCTGCACACTCAGCTACAGAGCCTCTTCCCATTACTATGACCCAAAGTACTTAGACCTTTACTTTGTGCTCGCTATCTTCTAGACTCCATCTGTTTCTCTATGTATTTCTAATTATCTTTATAGCTTAGAGCCTCACTCTATTTATACAATCCCATGGTCCATTGACCATGGGTAGGTCGACATTAAATTACAAAACTTAGGGCAGACAACCCTATGACGCAACACACATTTCGCACTCTGTGCCTACAATTTGCAGAGTCTTACAACATTATTTGACCAAAACATGGGCTTTGAGCCCCAAAACATGCTGTGGGGGGATTATGTTCCCAAGAAGCCCCCAACACAAACATCGTGACTTGCCCTCGAGTCACTCTATTGGTGCGAAAATCTTGGCAAATATTCCTTCCTACTGGTCTTGTGCTACTCGGAGTTCCGCAATGCACTGTTCTGCGGTTTGCTAAACCTGCTTCATTTGGTCTTCCGAATCCTCTATGTCAGGAGTGCATCCCTGCCTCAATGTGTACATCCCCTGCATATGTGTGAGATTTCCTTTGATATCTACCATGATGGTGAAGGCCTTGTCAATCCATGGCTAAACGTGTGCTTTGAGAACTACCTCCTTATATCGCCCTGCGTCCACCTGCTCTTTTAGTGCCTTAGCTTACTGCACCTTCGCAAGTCATTGAGTGAGGATGATTATCTACGCAGTCCTCGGACACTGTGGTATTTTTGTTGGATTTCTCGCGCCTCGGTCTCTAGGCACTGGATGTTGGGGTCGTCCTGCAAATACATGAGGACCTCAAGTGCTTGTTCCATCATACCGGTATAGTCTTGCACTGCACGTCCAATTTCTTCCAACCCCATTTTGATAGCGCTAGCATTCTATTCTCTAACTTCCAGGGAGTGGAAGGCTGTGCCTTCAACCACAGTTCAGAGATTTAAAGATTTAGCTCTAGCTAAACCTTTGTTGTTTCTACTTTGGCTTCGTAGACTCCGGTTGCCAACCTGTGGATCCACTCCTCTACTGGTAGATCTACTGGGATGGCCAGCTCTAGGACCCATCTGCAAGTGTCATCTACCACCTTCTCCAACCATTGATTCTATGATACTAGTTCATCACGTTGCAAGCTAAGCTATTCGATGTTTATCTTCTGCTCGCTCAAAACCTGTATCACACGGCCCTCCATGGTGTGAAGTTCTACTTTTATCCCATCCTATAGTTGGTACAATGTTTCTCGTGGAAGGGTAGCCAAATTGAGGCCAAATCCTCTGATCCTGTTAACTGTAGCTCTGTCCGTCTCATTTCCTGCTACTAGTGCTCCTTCCGATAACACTATGGTATTGGCCATCCTCGCGCGTAGCATTTGTTCTGCTGCTCATGTGCCTGCTATAACGTAGGTGGATAAGGTACCTTCCTGCGGGGGGTAAACCTGTAGTTCCTGCAGCTGCACCCTTAGGGCCCCCAACATAGTCTGCTGCTCTATCGTAAACTCTTGGAGCATTTTAGCAGTAACATCATGAACCATCTCTCTGATGTTATAGAGAGCACCTTCAGTTAAAGTGATCGGGTCAATGGCCAGCTTTGAGGCCTTGAACTTTTTCCTTGGACCCGATCTTTCTACGACATGCGACTGTTTGAGTTGGGTCAAGGTTGTTCCTAGGTCTGTGCTCTCTTCTACAAGTTTTGTGTCCTCTGCCTCCTATCTTGCAGACACTTCTTGGCCCTCCTTTTCCTGCACTATTGTGGCTTCTATTGTTTGCACCACTGCTATTTCTTCGACGACCTTCTTCTGCTCCACGGCTGCCTGTGCCACTTCGCGGACTGCCCTGAACTCGGCTGCTGCTTTTTCATTTCGCCTTCTCTTGGCAATTTGGGTGATGTGCAGCTTGGCATCATCCTTCCTTTTCTGCGTTGTTGTCTTCTCCAACTCCACCAAATCCGGGACGTGCCACTTGGGAGGCCATGTCTTGAACACCATAAAGATCACGTCATGAGTGGCTATGAATGGGAGCTTTGTCCACTGCTGTGTCAGATATTTTCGCACCTTGATGTAGATATTGTGCATGTCCACCTTGAAGTCTACAAAATTCTGTAGATTGTTGTGCACCATGGGGGATAGGTGTGGCCTCCTATTAATCCACATTCAGATGCTCGCCTCCATGAGCACCCATAAAATATTGGTAACGTGAATCCGTTTCACGTCCGTGGTGGCCCAGAGCAAAGCGTACTTCATTGCATCTAGTAAGTCTCGATCAATGCTTGGGAACTAGCTATCCTCTGGTAGTTCTCCTGCTACCAGCAAGATGGATAAGAGCAACCACACATAGTGGAGGGTCTTACCCTTTTCCTGGGCCTCCTGGCAGTTGAGCAAAAATTCTTCATAGAGGAACATGGCCCAGTTGAACTGGACCCCCTCCACACATTATTTGGCTAGTGCAACCATCGGTGCAACATTTTCTCATTACTTTACTGACCAGGAGTTGGGTGGCTATGTGTATCCCTTTATCCTTGATATTGGTGATAACGTAACCCTTGTTTTTCTTCTCGAGCTTATATTTTGTCTTCATGGCTTTTGCAAGAGCCAAATCGCTGCTTTTTTCCTGCTATCGTCACGGGGTCCTTTCCCTTATAGGGAAGCCAAGAAATTCTATGGATGAGATCTACCATGATGGGAATAGGCTCCTCCAGCCATAAGTACCCATCATGCACCAGGAAAAGTAGCTGCCTGATGATGAAAATGGTGATGGGCATGCAGTGAAAATGTAGTATCCATAGCAGATGAAGCAACCTTGCCTCTTCCACACCGAGCAACCATTTTCGTTGCCCTAATGTTATCACTGGCCCCTCTATATTTTGTTTCATTAGGCTCTCTGTCTCTAAGTGCAGGAACTTGTCGCTGTCCGCAAGGTCCCAATCTTCAAATTTCAGGGTGGGCATGCAGCCTAAGAGTGGACTCTCAAAGTTAATTCCATCAGGGAGGAGCAGGGTCTGAAGTGCACTCTTCATTGCATCCAAATCCTTTGGTACTTTGGATTTCCCTTTCAGTGGAGGGACATACTTAGGCAATTTCGCTGCAGAGTGCATTGGTTGGATGTCTTCCTCCACGTCTTCTTCTTCCTCTACTGTGGCAATTAGAGCCTACTGTAGGAATTTATAGGGTAAGTTCCTCAGACAGAACACCAAAAGGACACCGCTCACAAATAGATCACAGATGAATACACCAGTATTTTGACGTGGTTAAAACCCTTAGAGAGGGAAACAGTCCACGGCCTACGCTAACGTGGCTACTACAGGCAATTTATTAATAAAAGAATGAAAATTTACATAAGCTTCTCTCATGCACGGTGAACCTACAAATGACCCTCCATGCGCTTTAAATAGAATTCATGGACCAATCGGGTGTCAAGCCACGGATCAAGTGTCGGTAATACCGAGGAGAGAATGAACCGTCGGATCACTACATATCGTGACCGTCGGATTGTAAGTTACAAAATGTACAACTGTAAAGAAACACACTTTACCTAACTCTATACCTAACTCTATACTAGACCAAGTTGAACTTAACTATTTCCTATGTGTCGGAATATCCTAACATCCCCCCTTAAGAACAACTTGGGATAGGATTGAAGGATTTACAAATATGACACAATAGGAGAGGGAAGGAGGCACTAGAGCCTATCCCCCCTTAGTGACAACTTCCTGAACTCCAAGCATATATCGAGGTTTAGTGAACTTCGCCTCTGTGAGAGCCTTTGTGAAGATGTCTGCAACCTGATCATCTGTTGAGCAATATTGCACTTCAAGAACATGGTCATGAATGAGCTTTCTAATGAAGTGCATGTGTAGTTCAATGTGTTTGTTGCGCTGATGCTGAACTGGATCTTTGCAAAGCTGAATGGCACTTTGATTATCACACCAAAGTGTAGTGGGATGCTGCTGCTGAAAACCAAACTCTGATAGGATCTGACGAAGCCACAAGGCTTCCTTACTAGCTTCTACGGCACAACGATACTCTGCTTCTGCTGACGAAAGAGAAATGGAAGCTTGTTTCTTACAAACCCATGTAATAGGTCCTGAACCAAGAGTGAAGACATAACCGGCAGTAGACTTCCGATCATCAGGGTCACCAGCCCAATCAGAATCAGTGAAACCAACTAATAGAGGAGCTGCTTTGGCGCTGTAATGAATCCCAAACTGTACTGTACCTCGAACATAACGAAGTATTCTTTTAGCTGCTTTCCAATGACTTTCACGGGGGTTTTGCATAAAACGAGCAACAAGGTCCAAAGGAAAGGTCAGGACGAGTATGGGTTAGATACAAAAGTTTTCCTACAAATTGATGGTATAAGGTAGCATCAACTTCAGGGGAAGTACAAGTGACTGAAAGTTTGACTCTAGACTGAAAGGGAGAAGGAGCTGGCTTTCAATCTTCCATGTGAAAAAAGCGTAGAAGATCACAGGCATACTTAGATTGGGAGATGAAAATACCTTCCTTGGATTGCAAGACTTGAAGACCGAGAAAATAATGTAAGTGTCCTAAGTCTGTCATTTCAAACTTCTTTTTAAGGCTGGACTTCACATGGTTAATAAGGTTGGGATCACTACCAGTGAGGATAAGATCATCAACATAAAGAACAAGAATGAGAAGAGACTTTCCCACTTTCTTGGTGTAGATAGTATTGTCAGAATGACACCTAGAAAAGCCAGATTCTAAGAGAAAGCTATCCATTTTGGCATACCAAGCCCGAGGAGCTTGCTTGAGACCATAAAGGGATTTCTTAAGCCGACATACAAGGCTGGAGCTTCTTTCTATAAACCCAATAGGTTATTCCATGTAGATTTCTTCATGCAAGTCCCCATGCAAGAAGGTGGATTTAACATCCATCTGATGGACTACCCATTTGAAAGAGGTAGCAAGCAAAAGAACAAGGCGGACAGAGTTCATTTTGGTAACAGGGGAGAAGGTTTAAGTATAGTCAATGCCTTAAACTTGTGAAAAGCCCTTAGCAACAAGATGAGCTTTATGTTTATCAACCTTCCCGTCTGGTCCATACTTGGTTCTATAAACCCATTTGCATCTAACAAGTTTTTGTCCCTTTGGTAGAGGAACAAGATCCCATGTATCATTTGCCAATAATGAACGATATTCTTCATTCAT
>APFE030115214.1:0-38666 GCA_000404065.3 Pinus taeda | reverse complement strand
GGAAAATCAACAAAATTTTTCCATTTAAGAGTTTTGATGCGGGTGTGGATTAAATAGTGAAAGGAAAGGCAATCACACTTGGTCCAATGAACAAGATTTTTCAGAATGAGAGATAGGAAGAGCTTTATCTCACCATTGCAATCTATTATTATTATTATTATAAAAAATTAATATCCTTTAATGTTGCTCACTCACCTTTATTTCTTGATATTTTTTGAGTTCTAACTCAAGGGATTCCATCAGGGTATGTGCCTCCTGGGTCAGAGAAGCTTAGAACCACATTGTTGACTAAGGAAAATAAAAAGGTGGAAAAAATGCTTGAGCTTATTAAATCAACATGGAAAGCATTTGGGCTTAGTATTGTTTCTAATGGATGGACAGATCCAAGACGCCAACCACTCATCAAATTCACGGTGTCTTGTT
This sequence comes from Pinus taeda, assembly GCA_000404065.3. NCBI lineage: Eukaryota > Viridiplantae > Streptophyta > Pinopsida > Pinales > Pinaceae > Pinus > Pinus taeda. Next base: position 38,243 of record APFE030115214.1, on the reverse strand, counting down.
TGAATGGACCAATTTTCTTGAAATAAGTGGATGCACTTGGATAATACAAGGATGCACAATATGTTGGTGATTTGTTCATTAAAGTTATGAAGATGTAGGTGTTGATTCTTGTGTGAAAATAATTACTGGTAATTCACCTGTTTGCAAGGTTGCTGGCATGATTGTGGAAGCTAAATATCCACAAGAATTTTGAACACCTTGCATTTTCCATTCCTTAAAATTAGCACTTAAATATATTGCTTTTGATGTGCCTTTGATTAGAAGTATTATTGAGGATGCATTACATATCCACAACTTTGTACAAAATCATACAAATTCCCTCACAATATATAAAGAGTACACCAATATATCATCTTTGAAGATTGAAAATACATGGTTTTCCTCTTCATTCATCATGTTGAAAAGGATGAGGGGGGTCAAGACTTCTCCTTGGCCATGGTTCTTTTAGAGTTTTGGTATTTTTGGAGAAAGACGGATCAAGCAGCCTAAAAAAGAGTCAAGGACAAAATGTTAGGTGATGCTTGGTGGGAGAGGATAGATATCACTATTAAGATCATGGACCATGTCATTAGCCCATCCTAGGAGAGGTTTATGAGGGATGGGATTCCATGATTGAGTCCGTGAGGACCATTATTTAACAGAGTGAGTGACCTTGAGTATGGGACATCATGAGAGGCCTTATTCACCACCATACATGATATTCTTGCCAACATATGGGACAATAATTGCATACCTTTCATTGTTTGACTCACTCATTGAATCCAAAATACTACATCCATGAGTGGCTAAATGGTGGACCTCCCTCAGATTCCCTCCTCACATGGATGGTGAAATTTCACATGAGAGGAAGGATGCATTGAGGCAGATTTTTCAGGATAAGTAATCCCTTGGTTATGTGGAGGATGCCTTTGTATATTTTGCCATTGGCACTAGGTGATTTACATGCTATGATGTGATTAGAGACATGGGGGCTAAGAAGCCCTATTCTTGGCGGGAAATCCTTGGGGAAACAAGCCCTCCTCCACATCTGTTAACCATGAGGCTCCTCTCTCAGGTGACTTCATCCTCTTGTTGTGAGAGGAATTGGAGCACATATGGAAATTTGTATAGTGTCAAGAAGAGTAGGCTTGAGCGGTCCAGGGCAGAGACAATGGTGTATGTGCACACCAACCTTCATGTTATTTATAGGCAAAGGGATGAGTGGTTGAAGGGAAATAAAATGATATGGGATGTCTTTCTTGAAGATATGGATTTGGAAAACAGTGTTGAGTTAGAATTGACCAACTTGGATCTTAATGAACCAGTGCTAGAGCTTGTCACTTTTGATGATGGTGATACTATTGAGGGGTCATCCCCCACACCAACAGATGCAGAGATGACATTGGATACAAATGAGGAAGACGCAACAGAGGAGAGAAATAGTGACCATGACAATGATGTTGATTTTGATGATGATGATTGATGACTCATGAGTCATGAGCTACCTACTACCTTGAGGCTTGTATTTTTTTGTGTTTTCTATTTCTATTTTCCACTGACATTGCTACTACCTATGTAAACCATTTTTGTTTTGATGACTTAATGAGAAAAATGTAGTTTCTTGTCTTTCTCCTATTGGATCATTGATGAATCTTCCACAATTGTATTTGTATGCATAATGTTACTTTGTAAAACTTACAAATTTTAAATTTACAATGTAGAATATAGATCTATGTCTGAATTTGTATCATGAATGAGAATTTTTGGAAGAAATATCTATTTAGTATTATTTTTTCAATATAAATAAAATAATAATAATATAATAATCATGTATCCTAATGTGTCCTTATTCGGGGGACATGTTGCTTTTGTCAGACACTCGCAATTTCGTGTCCTGTGGTCTCGTGTCGCTGAGTCAAGTGACTTAGATACCAATTTAATTTAGTCAAAATGTGAAATATATATATATATATTATATATTATATATATATATATATATATATATAATATATATTATATATAAACCTTTTAGATGAGTGAAGGATGTGGTGATGAGCTCTAAAAACATAAATTTACATTATAATATATAAAATTAAATTGTCTCCTCGTGGGATGACCAAATAGTTGGTATAATGAGATGTTATACCTTTTACTCTGCAAATTAAATAATTTAAACTCAAGTTTTTAAAAATATTTACTGGGTTTCGGTTAAAATAAACCAGAAAAAATACTGTAAAAAGGGCCATTTCATCTATTAGTTAGATTACACCTGTATATATATCTATATATAATGCATAAATGGATTCAACTCTGTGAAGATTTTTGACATTATAGAACAATAATTGGGCAGAGTATGTGCACGTATTAAAGGTGAACCCATGAATTTAGGTCCGATTTCTGGTAAGACGTGACCTTAATTAAAGGTAATTTTTATGCCCTCTATCCAGGTTTGAAATTTCGATTAAACACTTAATAGACCCCTCAATCAAGGTTCGGAAACCTCGAGTGAGTGATTAACAAAGCCCTTGATGAGGGTATTTTCTTGTGCTTTCAAAACTTTAATTAATGTATTTGGTGGAGTTAAACATAACTCTGATTGAGATACAACTTTGATTAAGGGTTTGTCCCTTGATTGAGCTAATAGCTTGATCAAAGGTCAAGAGTTTAATTGAGCTCTTTTTTTTTTCCCTTCATATAATTGAAAAATAGGGCTGCAAGTACCTTTTTTTCGACATTTGACGGGCCACAAGCATTCCAAAGGGTCAATCCAACATTTGAGCACCTACCACACTATCCTACAACTTGGTCCAACAGTGGAGCACCTATATCCCTAACCCATAACATGGTATTTGAGCCAATAGGTAGTAAAAGGCTACAAAAGAAATAACATAACTTCACATGGCAGTAGTTAATTTTTTGGTTTACACTATATCTATCAACAATGGTTTAAGATAGAGGTTTTATTTTCAACTACGAGTTGGGAAAAAAATATTGTCAAAATTTTAGAGTTTTACTTTACTCGTTTAAATTGTATCAATTAATGTTGTTTATGTTGTTAGTTTTATTTCAAATTATGTATTGGAAAATAGAAGTGTTGTTGAAGTCTTTTTAATTTCCAAGTAATGCAAAGATGGCTGAAAACTATCCATTGATATATAGTTGGAAATAAACTAACAATGTAAATGAAAACAATCCATTATACATAGTTGGAAATAAAACTAACAATGTAAATCCTGTCATTTTTTTGTTTCTTCTATAATTCATTTAGTTTCAAATAATCAATCAATTTTCCAAACATGTGTCTATAGGTAGAAATGTTGATTTGTTTTACAATCCTTTGGTAATGCATGGTTGATTTCAAATTAGTAACCCATATAAATCATTGAAAACTTGCCCCTGTGAAACACTACAATGTACATGAAACTAAGTAGTTGTGGAATGGAAACTGGAAACACCTTACCAATGACCATTAATTAAATGAGGGACAAACCCAGCAATCAATTGGATTATACAATTATGAAATGACACTTTCATAAGAAAAGAAATGCCAGTCATAATATTTTGTAGCCATTGAAACAACAATAATTGAAACATTTTCTGAGACATACTAAATGAGACATCTTGGTAGGAAAACATTAGTACAAACTTTGCTCCACTGGTTTATTTATGGTATCTACCTTGTTGCCTCACCACTTTTCTAGGCAACCCCAAGTTTTCTGCATGTGGAAGGATGTCATTTTATTCACTCGCCATTTTTTGTGTTTTGTTTGTTTTACTTTTTATGTTTTTCCACTTGTACTAAGTTTTATTTTTTTGAAGTTTTTATTTTTTTTTTATTTTTTTGAAGTTTTTGTGTTTATTATTATTATTATTATTATTTTTTTTTATAATCTTAGAAATTAACAATGTACTATCAAAAGAGAACTATAAACTCAAACGACAACTCTAGAAAGAAACCCCAAATATACATGAAAAACAGTTTGAAAACGAAAAGTGTTGATGCTAAAATGACGTCATTTTTTTTACTGGGGTAAGTTTTCAACAATTTTTAAAAATGACAGTAAAATCCAATAAAAGCCATTAAAAAAAAACACCCTGAAAACAAGACGTATTGATGCTAGAATGACATGTTTTTTTTGACGTAAAGTTTCAACATTTTTTAGCAATGACGTTATAGATAAAATATTATGACTCCGAAAATCCTTAAAATTCCAACGTTTTTTAGGCATAACATTAAAGATAAAATTCACATCTATGAAAAGCTTTAAAATTCCAACAATTTTTAGCCATGGTGTTAAAGATAAAATAATTATAGCTATTTTCAACCACAACATTAAAGATAAAATATCATAACTCAGAGAAACCTTAAAATTTTGACAAATTTTCAACCATGGAATTAAAACCAAAGATCATGAATATATAAAACCTTAATTTTTCAACATATTTCAACCATGACATTATGAAATTTTTGTATGACTATCAAAAATTAAAAATGAACGCCTAAATGAAGAAATCATTATACCAAGAGTTATTTCTTTTTTAAAAGCTAAAAATATAACGACTTTAAAATCTTAGCCTAAGAATCTTAACACATTGTAACAAAGATTTAAAAATCAACTATCAAATTGACATGTAGTGCATGTGAACTCGACCCATCGTAATGAAAACTTAAATACAACCATGAAATTGACACATTGTGGGGGCAAATTAGATCCATTATAACGAAAATATTAACATTAATTGTTAAATTGACACATAATGAGATTGAGTTTCTAGTTAGGGATTAACACAGACACAACAGGAAAAAATAAAATAAAGCAAATAATAAATAAATATATAAATATATAAATAAATCAAAATGTAAAATTCAATTGAAAAAAATAAAAATAGAAAAACAAAAAAAACACAAAAAAACTTAAAAAAAATAATAAAAAGTAAATAAAATATATATTAAACATAAAAAAAATAAAAAACTGAAAAAATAAAAATTAAATATTAAAACATTTGAGAAAATAAAACCTAAAACAAAAAATTAAATAAAAGAGTAACCCAGGCTGAAGGTTCGAAATGGGTCGACCAATAATTCTCCATGTCATTTTCCGAAGATATTAATCATTATGTCATGAAATCACAAAAGGCAATCCGATCTAAGAAATTTATAATAATTATATATAAACATATATATTAAGGCTAACAAATAGAAAAACATGGCAGAAAAAAATTTTAAAAAATTATATAAAAGACAAATAAACGAGCTTAAATTATTGTTAAAAAAAAAATTAACTTATAAAAGATAAAACTTTAAAAAAAAACAAAAAAACTTAATTTTTTTATAAAATAAATAGAAAACAAAAAAATGTTTCCAGAAAAATAAAATTTAACCATTTTTAAAAAAATAAATATAAATAAAAAATATAAAAACAATATTAAAATATTAAAAACATACAAACAAACAAAATGGAAAACATTAAATAAATAAATAATGTATTCAAATAAAATAAAATAAAAATAATAAAAGTAAATATCATAAAAAAATACAAATAAAAAGGTAAAAGCATTTAAATTAAAAACAAAAATAAAAATAAAAATTTTGGCCTCATGGGCTTTGGGTGGAGAAGTTTGATTATGGGAATTTGATTTTCTTGCTCAGGGCCTGTGGGGCAGTAGGGATGGGCAGAGGGGGAGCTCGTGCAACGCGCCCCCTTGCCCCATGGGCCCTAGGCAGGGCAACACCGGTTCCTGGAATCAGCCTTGCCCTGCACAGGGCCCGTGTGGAGGTAGCGCTGGGCAGAGAGGGATCTTGTGCAACTCCCCGCCGCCCCCCGAAGCCCCCCGACTCTACTCCATGGACCCTAGGCAGAGCAAGGATGGTTCCCAAAATCGACCTTGCCATGTCCAGGCCTGTGGGGCTACATTTTATTTATTTTTTATTTCTTTATTTATTTCTAGTTTTTTTTTTTTTAATGTGTGTTTTTTGTTATTTTTTATAGCTTTTAATGTTTTATTTTTTAGTTTTATTCTCATTGTTTTTACAATTTATATATTATATATTATATATATATATATATATATATATATATAAAATGTTTTATTTTTTCTTTATTGTTTTTTTAATTAATTTAAATTATATTTTTTTTACTATGTTTTAATTTTTATTTTAAGGATTTTTTTATTCATTTTTTTTTTTCGAAAAGAAACTTGAAATGTCATTATATTTCATATCATTTTAGTGAGGAGGTCATGAAATACGTTTTTTTTTTAATTATATCTATATGCAAAAATGCATATTAATTGTTTATATGTTATAATTATTATTTTAATGATAATTATTTTAACGGGTATTGAATTATTAATTAATGATATATAAATATATAAAAATCTTAACCTTAAAATATTAATGTTATTATTATTATTTAAATTTTGCAAATTTTTTTTTTATCATTATAAGAAAATATTGCGAAGAAAAAAAAACACATGTTCGAAAAATCCTTAAATAACAAACATCTTAAGACGAAAAACAAGAAGAAGAATAAAACAACTTGAAAAATGGTTAAGTAATCAACATTAATATATTTTTTTTGCATACTGAGAACAAGAAAATTTAAAGTGTAAAAAGTATGCCTTAAATGTAGAAATTCCCACCTGTAGATCACCTAGTAATGCAATATACTAAAGCAAAACACTTGATCTACTTCTACAAACAATTTAGCGGATAATTGAACTTGAGCAACATCAATAAGAACACATATAACTGATAAGAAGGAATCAATCACACATGACATAGAAGATATAACCCGGGGAAAGCCTCAGCCTAAAACCCCACCCTTTGTATTATCATACATAGGATTTATACAGAGCCTTAGCTCTCACATAGCTAGCCAGCTCTCAGTACAATCCCCACAGATGAAGGTGAAAATACATCAGGATTACACAAAGCCTTAGCTCTCACAGCTAGCCAGCTCTCAGTGCAATCCTCCTAGATGTTCATAGGCAATCAAGAATTCTCCTAAGCCTTCTCCTCTGCTCTCTAAGCCTCCTATTTCCTTGCGCAGTTTTTCCTTTGTGATCCTCCTATTACCAAGTGTAACAATGATTTCTCTCACATTGATCTCACACCCTGTAAAAGTGCACAATCCTCAAGGAACCTTAATCCTTCTGCTTGGATGACTTTCCATTATAGGAAAAATCCATCCAACTGATAGTACACTGTCCCTCCTCTGATCTCAAATCGGTCTTTCTCTAAAATGACATGCATGAGTTACTTATGAGAGAATATTCATTTATCTGAAGTGCAACAGTTACGTGCATGCAAGCATTAACTAGCTGAACTCACATTAATTTAAACAAACTGTTTAAATCAATCTAACTGGACTTGACTTAGTTAATTGAGCCAACTAATTACAACTCAAAATAGAACTCATCCTTATCTCTTTAATTGATGAATAAATTCCTCAATTAATAGATAAATTGTTGCATGTCCTCACATAGACTTCATGTTTGATTTTTCACAACTAATTAACTCATGGAGAATTAATAATTTGTTTTCAAAGAACTGTTAAGTTCAAATTTGACTTTTACTTCCTATTTTTAGTCCAGGGACTGACTAAAATAGGAATCCATCCCGAACTGCTAAAAATAGAATGCTATTTTTAACACTTCCATTTTTCATTCCCTGTTGCTCAATCCATCACTAATACCCAAACTGCTATTTATAACACTTCTTTTTTAACAATTTCTTGTTGCCATTTTTAACACTCCCTCTCAACAAGAAAGACATTCATCTCGAATCCGATCATGTACCTTTGGAATGTTCTGCATGCAACACTTCTACCAAATGTGGTTGCTCCAGCAACTCTCGGAACAAAAAAAATCCCACTGACCTCTCTGTTGGGCTAGAAACATACTCTAATAATGAATTTCTACCTGTTGTTGACAAGTGCTCCCTCTCTGACCTCTGAGCTGCTACAACACTCCATGCATCTCGCACCGTTGCACACCTCTCTGTGGCATCCTACACTAGTGCAACATTCCTGTGCCTCTCACATCGTTGCAGCCTCCTAGCTCTCCTGGGACTCCTGCACTCTAGCTTTCTCTGCCACTCCATCCGCATATGTCTCTACCCAATCAATCAATCCTACTACTCCTCATTGGGGATCCTGTAGAAAACTTGAATCAAAGAGGTTGGGTACCTCAAGGATCCTGCCCCTCCTCCTTAGGACAATCACTCCAAATCGTCCCACCTCCTACCTAGAGGTATGGCTGCATGTGATCCCTCTGCCCACCTGGCTCGAAGTTTCCCCCTACTGGAGGTCTCTGCATGAGTAGATGTCTCTATTCGATCTCCTCTCAGCTTCTCTAGTTGTGGCTGCTCCACAACCTCCTGAAGCTGCTTCACCAATTGTGGCTCCTCCACAATTGTCTGAGACATCTTCTGGCGCTGCATGTTGAGAGGTAATTTACTCTCCCTCTCAACCACCAAGTATCTAACCTTTGCCTTGCTCCTTAAGGATTTGCATGCATCTTGTACCTCAAGTGCATACAGGGCCTTGGCTAGCACACTAATGTGTTTCATCTTTCCTACCGTCACAAAATTTCCTGGAAAAAGAGTTGATTTAAATCAACAATATCTCCCTCATACGAACTTTGATTCAACCATTTTTTTTTGGAATTTGAGTATTTTTCCACAAGGAATCCAGATATTCAATTTGTTTTTGAAAAAAATTGCACAAAATATTTCATATCTTCTCTGAAAACTCGCGGCCAAAAACTCAAAACTTTGAAATCTCCTTCATGTATACTGTTCTTCACCTTAATCACCTTTGCTTTGATACCATGCAGAACTTTTTTTACAAAACCTTTCTCTGATACCATGTAGAAATTCCCACCTGTAGATCACCTGGTAATGAAATATACTAAAGCAAAACACTTTATCTACTTCTACAAACAATTTAGCGGAAGCTTAATCAAACATGAGCGACATCAATAAGAACACATATAACTGATAAGAAGGAATCAATCACACATAACATAGAATATATAACCCAGGAAAGACTTAGCCTAAAACCCCACTCTCTGTATTATCATACATAGGATTTATACAAAGCCTTAGCTCTCACACAACTAGCCAGCTCTTAGTACAATCCTCACAGATGAAGGTGGAAATACATCAGGATTACACAAAGCCTTAGCTCTCACAACTAGCTAGCTCTCAGTGCAATCCTCCTGGATGTTCATAGGCAATCAAGACTTCTCCTAAGCCTTCTCCTCTGCCCTCCAAGCCTCCTATTTCCTTGCACAATTTTTCCTTGGTGATCCTCCTGTTACCAAGTGTAACAATGATCTCTCACATTGATCTCACACCCTGTAAAACTGCACAATCCTCAAGGAACCTTAATCCTTCTGCTTGGATGATTTTCCTTTATAGGAAAAATCCATCCAACTGATAGTACAATGTCCCTCCTCTGATTTCAACTGGGTCTTTCTTTGAAATGACATGCATGAGTTATTTATGAGAGAATATTCAATTATCTGAAGTGCAATAGTTACATGCATGCAAGCATTAACTAACTGAACTCACATTAATTGAAACAAACTGTTTAAATCAATCTAACTAGACTTGACTTAGTTAACTGAGCCAACTAATTACAACTCAAATTAGAACTCATCGTTATCTCTTTAATTGATGAATAAATTCCTCAATTAATAGATAAATTGTTGGATGTCCTCACACAGACTTCATGTTTGATTTTTCACAACTAATTAACTCATGGAGGATTAATTTATTTATTTTCAAAGAACTGTTAAGTTCAAATTCGAATTTTACTTCCTATTTTTAGTCCAGGGACTGACTAAAATAGGAATCCATCCTGAACCACTAAAAATAGAATGCTATTTTTAGCACTTCCATTTTTCATTCCTTGTTGCTCAATCCATCACTGATACCCAAACTATTATTTATAACAGTGCTATTTTTAGCAATTTCTTGTTGCCATTTTCAACATTAAAAAAAAATGTTTCAAAATCTGCATGAAAATCACCAACATTTTAAAAAAATTATCCAAACTTAATATATTAGAAAATTTAAAGTGTAAAATATAATCCCTCTAAAAAAGGTCCAACAAGGTCCAACAAGGTTTCAAGGGAAACTTTGTCTGCCTTCCAATTTGACTTAGGTGTAACATTTACATCATGTGGAGTTTCATGTTTGTTGGTGGATTATGGCTTAACGTTATTAGGCTTAAACTCCTCCAGATCAATAGTAGTATGATAAAAAGGGGGTTCTCTCTTGCTACGCTGCATTCGAAAAATATTCTTATTCAATAACTTGTCTTTTATATGTGTATTATTGTCATGTTGTTACTGTCTGTTTGTGTTTTCTTTTGCAAGATTTGGATCAAAGCAATTGAACTGGGGTTTATCCTTTTCAAAAACAGGTTTTCCCCGCTGAGTAGATTTCCTTTGAGCCTTACGTTGTTTCACAGGAACATTTTTGTTTTGACTACAGTGTGATACAATAGTTTCAATCTCTTGAACCTCATCCCATTTCTTGGTGGAGAGGACTATTTCAGGTGTTGAATCAAGGTTACTAAAATGAATGTCATTGCCTCAAGGATCAACATAATCAAACCGAGATCAGGGATGACTTGAGAATGAATTTTCTCGACATGAGGCTTTTCATGAAAATCATTTCTTAATATAAAAGCTTCCCAATTTAACCCTAAATTACTCAATTGACATTTAACTAAAATAACGATAATATTATTGTGAACTAGAGAGTGATGAACATTAGTGCAACATTTTGATATGTCAAAGACATCTTAAATAGGGGCATAGATAGAAAATGTGGTAAATTTAATGGAAATCCTAGAAAGCGCATTTGTAACCTAATATCGTAATGAAAGACAAGGATATATCAACCTTCATAGGTGATATAACTCCTCATAAACAACATCATATTTTGCCACTTAAATTTAAAATAGGAATTTGACCCACCTTTTATATCATAAGTGTATCCCTTCCTTGCCAGTAGTTTTTTTCATGAAATCTTCTTAATCCTTCAGGGTCTCAACAAAATTTCACCCTCTAATGACACGCGGGTTTCCTACACAATAAACTAAACATCCACTGCAATGTATAGGTCTCCTACCTTGGACTTATGACCATCAAAGAAGGTAGTGAATACTTTAGCAACTAACTGGTCATAACACTGAAATAACCTAAGAAATTATAACCATCTTGTTAACCAAAAAAGTTTGGCACAATCATCATATTCTTCTAATAAATTTGTGCCTTTGGTTTCCAGTGAATAATTAGAGACATGAATGACCTGTTAGGGATTAAATCTACCTCAGGCTGAAAAGGAAGGATATAGGGGAACATCAAACCACGCTTAACCTGGTAGCTAGCCCTACCAGGTCGGGAGAGGGCTCTCTCCTTGTCAATCTCAGGAAAATATGACAAATGAGGCTTTAGATGATTGATATAAAGATTTATTTTAGGCTAGGAATATGCTCAGAGGAGTTTGATTGAATTTTATGATGTTTTGCTGGCTCAAATGTGAAAGGCAGATTTAGATCCGGGGAATGGACTCAGTTTTGCAGAGCTTTCTGTGGGGCGAGGTAGGCAAATGTTTTGGTACTTCAAATTGAATGAGATGGAGAGTCTTAGGATTGGTGAGGAGTTGGAGAGTGCATGAGAGTCTCATAGATCCTCTTTAAACAATAGAAAACATAAACAACCAAACAAACCCTAGGTAGAGCGCACCTAATTTATTTCTTTTCTCTTTCGACACATGAAAATATACAGGGCTTCCAAAAAAAAATGAGAAACATCAGGTTTCTTACCGGTGAACATTTATTCAGGAGTCTTGGAACCCAATGCTTGACGAGGGAATTGATTTTGTACATATACGACGGTGTTTGTAGTTTCAGCCCATAGAAACTTCAGAAGTCTTTGATCATGTAGCATGGCCTAGACAGCTTCCAAAATCGTACGGTTCTTCCTTCCCGCCACACCATTCTACTCAGGAGTATGTGGTGTAGTAGTCTCCCTCTTAATTCCAGCCTCAGATATGCCTGAGTGAACCAAATGTAATATAGCAGAGGTCTTGCTTTGGCTTGAGGGGATGGTCCCATTTTGAGCTTTCCTTCGGCACATCCTAGAAATACACCTTCTTTCTCTACTCGGAATTCAGGCATCCCTGTCACCATTTGTCTTACATTGGCTAGAGCTTTATAATGAAGGTGGGCAAACCTCTGATGCCAAAGTTTGGACTGAAGAGTTGTGTCACAAGTCATGACACCTGGCGGACTTCCACCAACCTGATATAATGAATCAACATGAAACCCAAGAGTAAAGGCATATTTAACATTATTTTTCCATATACATACCTTGCCATCACTGAAGGTTACCTTATAGCCTTTGTCTTCCATTTTCAAGATGGACACTAGGTTCTTTTTGAGGTCAAGTGCATTTAATACATTCTGGAATTTCTAGCCTTCTTGAATGGTTGTCCTCTTCCTCGATTCCCATCTCTCCTCTTACCTTTGCTATTGAATTTGTCATTCCTTTTATTTCCATTAGAGGGATTTTGATCATCATCCTAGTGTGAGTCCTTTCTATCAGGGAACTCCATTGCATAGTGACCTGCTTTATAGCAGATGTAACATCGTCATTTTCTTCCACCCTTAGTCTAGCCTTTCCTTTTGATTTTCTAGGGTTAGATCGATAGACATCTTCCATCTATGATAATCAGCTTTCTCACGTTTCTTTTAGGATAGCCTTTCCAATCTTCTATTTGGTGATTGCTCTTGCTCTTGCTCAGGCTTTGTCTTCAACTCAGCTCTGATACCATGTTAAGTTATGGTATGTTCTATGATTATAACAGTTTAATTCTTTTTCTTATTATATTCCATAGATTAGCAATCACATGTACATAAAGTGCAGATAGAACATTAAACGATCGATAGAAAACAAGCCAAGACAAGAGACATAAGATGTGGCGGCTAGCCAGGGACAAACCCCACAATGTGTGGGGAAACCCTTTGATCAAATATTCTTTTATCTTCAATAATTCATCAGAGAGAAATAGTACAATGAGTCTGATTTATATCAACAGTAGCAAACCCTAGATCAACAACATCAGCATTAGCGGCTTCATCATCAAACTAGGGCAGACAATATCTCACAAACTGACCATCAGATTGGCTTGATTTCACCACCAAAAGTTGTAGCTTTCAAAATAGGTTTAGATGAACCTACAACGCAGTTCATATGAGGAGATCTTGGTCCATGCAGGTCAAACTTTACTTCTGCAATTGCAGCTTCAGTTTCAGTAGCTTCCTTCAAACTAGGGCAGTTGATATCTTGCAAACCGCCCGTCAGATTGACTTGATTCCACCACCAAAAGTTGCGGCTTTCAGAGGAGGTTCAGATGAACCTACAACACAGTTCAGATGAGGAGATCTTCTAGTCCACGTAGGTCAAACTTTACTTGTGCAGTTGCAGCTTCAGTTTCAGCAGCTTCCTTCAAACTAGGGTAGTCAATATCTTACAAATCGTCCGTCAGATTGACTTGATTCCACCGCCAAAAGTTGCAGCTTTCAGAGGAGGTTCAGATGAACCTAAAACATAGTTCAGATGAGGAGATATTCTAGTCCATGTAGGTCAAACTTACTTCTGTAGTTGTAGCTTCAAGTTCAACAGCTTCCGGCTTCACATGTGTGAGAGAGAGACCCTTTTCTACGCAATAAAGAAGAGACTCTTTTCTACGCAGTAGAGAGAGAGAGATGTGATGAGATGAGTGATACTAAATGAGGAAAAGTCATCCTATATTTATACACAGCGTTGGTGTTTGAATAGATGCGACTGTTGGGCTTCTAAGCCTACATGAGTTGTAGGCCGGCTTGATAATAATTCCATAATCAAAATAAATTCATATCTCCATGAATACTTATCGGAATCAGATGATCTTTATATCAATCCTACACCTCTCGACAAGAGGGATCTAATAAAATATTATCAGCCATGAATAAGATGACCCACATGAAGTTTTTCCCTGGTTTCCAATTTTAACATTAGATAATGAAAATGGTCATATGAAATGAGAAGGAAATCTTCCTCTATTTATAATAAATTTCTAGGTTAGATTTGATTAGGTCAAATAATAAAATATATGCTAGACCAAATTAAGATCTAGCCAATTTTGGTATTTAATTAGTATTTGTGAAAGGAAGAGGTTAAATAAATGGCCAATAACCTTTTATTTAAATAACTAACTCAAAAAATAATAATTTGTTAAGTTTTAAAAGAATGGTTAAAATGAAAGAAATAATTAATAAACAAAAAGGTTTGTTAAATTATTTCCAGGTGAAATGGTAAAATAATTGATTTGAGGCTTCTATGCTTTATATTTTGTGTGGTTTCATCTTCCGGAGTCATCGCATTCATATTTTTGGATTCGATGTTTCGAAGCATCCTGTGGTTCTTCATCAGGATAGATCCATGAGTGAATAAGATAGAACTCAATAGGGTTAAATAAATAAAGGTGAGGGCTAGGGTAGGAGTAAATGACAGCCAACAAATTTTGATGGAAGAAGAGTGAAACAATAGATAATGATTTTAGTTTTAGTTTTAGTTTTAGTTTTTAATACCTAGCTTTTTTAAAGGCTATTAATAAATTATTGTTTTATATTATTTAATGTTTATAAAATGGATTTCATTATTTTATTAATTAAATATCACTAGTTTTTATTAATTATAAATTAGGATTGAGTTTAATGTTTAAATAAAATGTAATGTGTCAAGTTAAATTAAATTTTTGTTGGAATTAATGTAAAGAGTTTAAATTTATTAAAAACTAATTAATAACTAGTGATTGTTTTATTTATTATTAACACATATTAAATAATAACCAAATTAAGTCAACGTTAATGGTTATTTGAAATATTTTAGGTATTTTTACTATTCTAGAATAAATTTATATTAATAATAGTTTTATAGTATTAAAAATTTCATTAGATAAATAGAATTTTAATGTAAAGTAATTATTGGAGTTAAATTGAAAATTGTAAATTTGTTAATTTTAATTATTTAATAATTAAATCTATATGTTTATAACATGTTAGTTCATTATTAATTATTATTATAATTAAGACCAAAATTGGAATTGGATTTAGTTTAAAATCATAAAAAATTATAGCAAATATTATTAAAAAATTTAGTGAAATTTTTAGGGTTTGTGAATTTTTACACTATAAGGAAGTCATGAAAAGGTCAAATTAAGCAGTTAAGAAGGCCCCTAAGGGAATTAGCTAGGGGAAGGTGGAGTTGGAGGTTAGAGTGGGAATTCAATTATCACTTATTTTCTAGCCATCATCATGGTTAAGGTTGTTAGGATGTTTTCCTATCTCTATAGCTTCCTTAAACTTCCTATGGTGATAATGCTCAGTTTTGGCCACAACACTAGAGTTTACTAGAGTGCTCTGCTAAAGTCGAGGTTTTGGTCCGGTTATGTTTAATGTTGACAGCATGCTCTTGAATCCTTGTTAAGATTGATTGACGATCTCCCCAATGTAGGTTTTTCCACAGGAGCAAGGAATCACATACACCCCTTTGTGGCATTTTGGATCAATGGGGTCTTTTACTAATTTTAGGCATCTGTTAATGGTGTTCATAGGTTTAAAGGTGGTTTTTATAATGTTCTTTTTTAAAATATAAGCAATCTTATCAGTGGCACCCATTATGTAATGGGGGTGAACCTTACCAACATAATCATCCAATGGTTTATTTTTTTATGAGGAGCTTCTACCTTCTTGAAAGCTTTGATTCCTTGGTGTCTTCTATATCCATTATTTTCAAAAACATCCATGAGATGATTCTTCTCTTGTTCAAAATGGTCATGATAAAAAATGTGAACAACCCTCGTTGTTAGGGTATTGAGAGCTCCAACTTTTTGAGCTAGATGATGGTGAGAGTAGGCAAGAAGGTAATGTTCTGTGTGGGTTTTCTTACAATAGACCTGGTGGAATATGGAGCCATATTGGTTTCTTTTGATTAGGATGTCAAAAAAGGGAAGGCTTCCATTTTCTTCTACTTCCATTGTAAACTTGATAGAATTAGATTGACTGTTAAGGTGTTTCAAGAAATTCCAAGAGGCCAAATACCTAAAATATTTCAAATAAGCCATTAACCTTGACTTAATTTGGTTATTATTTAATACGTGTTAATAATAAATAAAACAATTACTAGTTGTTAATTAGTTTTTAATAAATTTAAACTCTTCACATAATTCCAACAAAAATTTAATTTAACTTAACACATTACATTTTATTTAAACATTAAACTCAATCCTAATTTATAATTAATAAAAACTAGTGATATTTAATTAATCCAAATAATGAAACTATTTATAAACATTAATAATATAAAACAATCATTTATTAATAGTCTTTAAAGAAATCTAGGTATTTAAAACTAAAACTAAAAATTAAATCATTATCTATTGTTTCACAGTCCTTCCATCATAGCTTGTCGGTTGTCATTCATTCCTATCCTAGCCATCACCTTTATTTATTTAACCCTATTGAGTTCTAGCTTATTCACTTGTGGATCTATCCTGATGATGAACCACAAAAGATGTTTCGAAATGTCAACTCCAAAAATAGGAATGTGATGACTCAGGAAGATGACACCACATGGTAAAATAAGTTAAAAATATAAATAATTATTTAATAAATACTCTATGAGGATGTTTTAAAGGTAAAGGAATAATCAATAAATAATTGATTTATTTAATTATTCCTATGGAAACAAAAAATGTGAGTGAAAATATTTTGAAGTATTTTCATTCTAATGGGTAAATATATGAGAATAACATAAAATTAATGAATTTATATGGTTATTCTCATGTGGGTGAATTAACTAATAGAAATAACTTAGGAAAAGTGGTTCCTTAGGTTATTTCCTCAGTTGAAAGCGAGTTTTAATGTGTAAAACCCATACTACATGACATATTTTTATCCACCTAATTAATTATGGTAAAGTGATAATCTTTTACATGATAATAAATTTAAATTTGAATGTCACTAATTTTGGAATTTCTCATCATCATTGTTATAGGGCGTTAAGTAAAATGTATTTATCCTAGGTAAAAAAGGCCATACATAACTATATCAATAACTAAAGGCATGTAAATTAACTAAAGAGTTGACTTCTAAGTAAATCACTAATTTCCAACCAATTAATGGCTAAGAAAAGTTCTCATTATCAATTGAGAAAGCTGAAAAGGATTAGTATGAGCTTAATCAGAAATGGGTTTGTATTCTTTTGGAGGAGAGAGAAGTTATAATGATTAATAGAAAGGGAACAAGTGGTTATGTTGCAAATATTGAGAAAATAACAAGAAATTTTGATAAGAAAAAGGACAGGGAAAGGGAAGATAAGTGGGAAAATTGGCTATGTGTCATTCATCAATTAATGAGCATCGTATGTGCATTGAGGAAAGTACTATGCCAAAGAGAAAATGTAAAAATATGTTTTTTCAAGCAAAGAAAAAGGACCAAATCTACTTACTGAGGAAAACTGATAGGTATCTCACTCAATAAAATTCTATTTCAAATGAATATTAAATAATATAAGGCATCCATTGCTGAGGAAATAAAAAAATGTTGTAGGAATAGTGGTTAGAATTTTAAGTTGTAAAATTTACTACAAAAATAAAATTGGTACCATTGGAAGCATCACTTTTCAATTCAAGTTCCAATCTACCATATGGTTTTTAAGGTCGTGATTTCAAACGAGTCATAATTTTAATCACTCCCCCAAAAAGAGGTGCTACTAGTATTGTTACTTTGGATTTGGTGGTTGATTTAGTGCTTTTGACACAAAAATGTGTTTTATTTTTTTGAAATATTTAATTTTTGTTAGAAATATTGAGAGGGAGGTGAATCAATATTTTGTTAATTTTAACAATTTTTACCTTTTAAATCGTTAAATGCACATAAACCATGAGATACAAATCTTTATATATGAAATACATATACAAATTTTCTCTTGTAAATGTTTTCTAAACTTCCTTTTATAAAGTAAGTGCCAATTTATAATTTTTGTAGGAACCAACCTATAGGAGACTTCAATCCCTCACTGAGCACCAACTCACAAAATTCATAGGCACTAACCTATAAGGGACTCCAATCCCCTAGTTTAGCACCAATCAGAAAGTTCATAGGAATGAACCTAGTTCTTGAATTTGTTCCTTGGTCCAACAAATTCTTGGATTTATTCTATATCATTACTATTAACTATCACAATTTACCTTCTTAGATTTATTTGATCTTACTATCATTGTCTATCATCACATGGTTCCCTTTTGAGCTCTTCCATACACAAAAAAATCCTTGGTTCCATATTTTAAATACACCTTATAGTTTGTTAACTAAAGTTTCCACCCTTCAGTTCAACGCATGAACAATTTGGTCCAAATGCAGTTCTATATTCTTGAAATGCAATTCTAGAGGTCCATGGCTCTCTGCCTTGCTCCTTCTCACACAACAATTACACCAATTACAGGAAAATAAGTAATTGCATTCAGTTGAAAAAAATGACCATGTATTTTGAAGAGATTTATTTAATTCTCACTTTTTCAATCATCAAAGTGAGGCACACAATAACAAAGGCGCCAATAAGAAGAAGTATGGGAAGATAAAAAAACATGAATCCCTATGTAATTGTCATGTTAAGCCTCCACAACCAGGTCTTATAGTCTCCTTCATTTTCTGCAAGGGTTTGTCATCATGTTGACCTAGCCCTCAATTCCCTGAAGGGTTCAAGATATTCTTACTCATGTATTCTCTAATTTCAAAGTATG
This sequence comes from Pinus taeda, assembly GCA_000404065.3. Classification (NCBI taxonomy): domain Eukaryota; kingdom Viridiplantae; phylum Streptophyta; class Pinopsida; order Pinales; family Pinaceae; genus Pinus; species Pinus taeda. The sequence goes on along the minus strand of APFE030115214.1, from coordinate 19,399 downwards.
TGATCCGTAAATTGTCATGTATATTACACTGGACAATTTTTCATAATAGATATGATAAAATTATATTTAAAATATAAAATTATACAATATTACATTTTTTATTTCTTTCAGATTTTTGGATTTGTAGAATATTGTTAATATTGTATGCATGTGAATTAAAATTATGCAAAAAATAGAAAACAACCAAATAAAATCTCACACACACATTTGACAAAAGATATGACCTGGGAAACCCTTTTGAGAGAAACACCTAGCTAGAAGGTGACGCTACTCCACTCTCTTTCTCTGAATGGAAATATGGTTGCGAGTACAGATGAAGTGTGGCCTATGGCCCATGGGCTACCACAGTGCACAAAAAATCTCTATGTCTTCTACCTCTTATCTCTCTTGTCTATTTTTTCTTAGATATGGAACAAATGACACGAAATAATGGAACCCCTTCTCCTCTTAGTGGCACGGTTATAACACAACCTGATAGCCTATTAGTGGTTAGGCATGACTACCACAACTCTTAACTGGAGTTATAATATAGAATCTTCTAGAGCCTTCTAGATCATAATCATGTGGCTAGCCCCTTTTTCATGAATAATGAGGGTTGGCATAGCATCCTCTGAAGCTATGGTGGTGAAAACAAGATGGTTAACTTTTGAGTGGCATAAGTTTCACATACAAAATTTGATTGACACGATTCTTGCACCATTGGAAAGTTATCTTTGTATAGAATAGGAAGAATAAGGTGCTACACCAAAGCGGAAAATTTTTACCCAAATAGTGTCATTTGATGTCTCAAAAAAACCCCTGAAAGGTTTTAGACCCCAATTTTCCAAACTGAGTCCCACCAGTAAAAATGGTTCTTAGAGATAAATCCTCCACATTTTCCACTCTATAATCATCAATATGAATGACAAATAAGATAAATATCCAATCTGGATCACAACTTAAGAGGTATGTGTGTGTTTGCATAATGTAACTTACTCTAAAATGTGTAAATTTTAAAAGATATATATATATATATATATAATCATATTATTATATTTTATATATATATTTTATTAATTAATTATATATATTATTTATATTATATGAGATGATCTACACAGAGAGTATATTAATTTTTTTTTTTTAATCCAAAATTTTATATTTATATATATATATATATTTATTTTATATTTATATATATAATATTTATTTATATATTATATATATATATTTTTATTTTTCAAAGTTGGCAAAGTAATATTTCAATTGCATTTTGCAGACACGTGCTAACGTTAATTTTTTTTTAATTGTTTAATTAAATTGAAAAACCAAGAATACCCTTTTGAAGAGGACTCATAAACAAATATAGAGGTATTTTTTGAAAACCAAATGTTGTGTATATTTTATATTATTGATTTTTTATTCAGCCCCTTTGAAACTATCCAAAAAATGTTGGAAATAATACTAAGAGGGGGGGTGAATCAATATTTACAATTCAATAACTTTTCATTTCACAATCAGATTTATACGCAACTTCAGTGAAGTGAACTTACGTGTACATGCAATTGTGATTAAGGAAACCAACGTATACCCAGAGAACTTATGATTTAGTTAATTCATAATATGTTGATCTTTAATCAGTGCATCAGTACTTTATTATACAATAACTATGAACAGTAATAACATAATAAACCATCACACATAAGCAACACACATGAACACCAAGATTTAAGGTGGAAACCCAATGCGGGAGAAAAACCACCTGTTGTTGTCAGCTTTGTCTTATTTTTAATATAAAGAAAATATGTTCACAATATTGTATTGGTGCAGACTCATACCAGTATGCAGGCACCCAAGTGCAGAATTCTGCAACCTTCTCTTGTTCTCCAGCTTCTACTGAAAGGGAGCTACAACCCCCTACCTCTTGTACTACTCGATATGTTTCCTAGTGCATAGGCATCGACCTACAGAAGGCTACAACCTTCTCTCTTCCTCCAAGGGCCACATTTCATAATTTTTCGGACTAGATGCTCTTGGTACACAAAAACACAATATGAAGTCCTCGTTTCATCAAATTTTCATATTGGACCCATCAGAAACTTTGAAACTCAAACTCTATAATAATAACTACATCAACCAATAATCAATCAATCTGAATAGTCAGATCATTGTCATCAAAACACTGTGTTGAAACCAGAAAAAATGCATCAATATTTAGAACTAGCTGCAACCTTAAAACCATACATAAGACTGCATACGCTACTTTAATGAACACAAACTGCATGTATACGCTACTTCCTTTAACCAAACTTGCATATACCTCCAAAAATATTGAATCATGAAAACTTATGAAACAAATATGAACCAACCAATAATATTCTGAACATCTACTGTCAACTTACAGAGATCTAGATAGTCAGTAGCAAAGATCACCCTTCTCACTTAATCAATCAATCAATCAGACTCAATCTCCTTATGCATTTAGTTCTACTTTCAAATCTAAGAAAACATCACTGATAAACAACAGTAAACTAGCAACATTGACCAGATAGATCAGTCATTTTTGAATAACAACATTTTTTTTACATATGCTACTTGGAAGCTTTGAACCAACATGTATACATGCCTCCACCAAGGTGAGCTAGCGTATAGATCTGTAAATACAAACTTATAACTTCGTTCCTATTCCAAACTTCAGATATACCCAAATCATGACATTTAAAGAATAAAACATGTGTAAGGAATCCGATCTATCCCATCTAATATCAAATCATTCAATGATAAGTCATTTTAGGTCTCATGATCTTGATCCAACATTGAATTCAAGGTGCACAAAATATTTTAGATTATATCATAATCAGAGCCCCTACAACATTAAAATATACTTTAGATAGAAGTATTCCTGAGAAACCCTTTCACTTTCACACTTGGCCCTTTGATCTTCTCCTCCTTATATAGTTTTTGGCCTTTCTCAATACCTTGGACCAAAACAACACTTAGAAGCTATGGTATTCTTGGACGGGATCAAATAGTCATTACTCCACTCAATGTTGTGGGCTAATACCATGGTATTGGCCCTTGGTATTCTTTAATCTTGTATTTCCTTGATTTTCCAACCCATACGTGATTTTCCTCTTGTGAAAGTGAGTGCATACGTATGCACTCTTTTTGTTCTATGAACCCATGTGTATATGCTGCTTTGACAAGGTGAACCTACGTATACATCTTAAACTACCTTACAACATCCTTTTCCTTCAACTTCTTGATTTTGATCAGTAGACTCTTGTTCAAACTTCCTGTTCTTCTATACTAATGCCCTGTTACCTCTGAATTAACTTATTACAATGTGAGTTTCCCTTTATCAAATCCAAACTAACCTCTGAGTGAGTTACCATCAAGGACAACACTTGTATCATAATGCCAACAATCTCCCCCTTTGGACTTGATGGCAACCATATTAGTGTTGATTACTTCAAGTTGTAGAACATGTTTGAGATATCAAGCAACACCAAAATACTGTCCCTTTTTGACATCAAGGGAAAAGGGAAGACCAATAAATTCTCCCCTTTTGAGATACATTATGTTTTCCATGCTCCCCTTCAGTACATGCAAAGTATGTAGAGATATTTTTTTCAAAAGAATAACATGACTCTATAACTCAACCATGTTAGTACGACCTTCCTATCACCAATGAATCATACATACATCAATCACCCAACAATGAATATTTGAAACCATAGCTGAAATCAGCAAACATAATGCCAATAATGCAGAATGTTTGTGAAGGCTAATGCTCCCCCTGAACCTGTGTACTATTTTTCTATTATAAAAACATATATGCTCCTGCAGCCATAGAAAGTCACATATATACGCGACTATCCTTCATGAAACCCACATATAGGAACCTTCATATGAAAACTGGATTTAATAGCAGGATGATGCAGAAACTACCCCCAGCTTTTGTCTGATATATTCAATTGTTTCTCTAGGAAGCAGTTTGGTAAATATATCAACAACCTATTTTTTGGAGGGAACATACTCCAATTTAACCTTTTGTTCAAGCACTTGTTCTCGTAGAAAATGGTACTTAATGGGTATGTGCTTGGTCTTGGAGTGCATGACTAGATTTTTTGAAATACTTATGGCACTTGTATTATCACATAGAATGGAGATGGGTCTAGAACATGTGATTTGAATGTATTGCAATGTTTGCATCATCCAAAGTAGTTGTGTGCAAGAAGATGTAGTGGCCACATATTCCGCTTCAACTGTATATAAGGCAATCAAACTTTGTTTCTCGTTGAACCAATATACTAACTTTGATCCCATATAGAATGCACTTCCACTAGAGCTTTTTCGATCATCAAAATTTCCTGCCCAATCTGCATCTGTATATGCATGAAGAGTAAGATCTGTATCTTTAGGATACCATAGAACAAAGTCTTGAGTTCCTTGAAGATATTTGAATATTCTTTTTACAACCTGAAGATGCGATTCCTTTGGATTTGCTTGGAACCTTCCAATAATTCCTACGACATGCATGATATTAGGTCTGGTTCCAGTTAGATAATGCAAACTTCCAATCATAGATCTATATGCTAGTTGATTCATTGTAGGTGATTCATCGTTAGAACTGAGACTGCATCCTGTTACTATTGGAGTACATACTGGTTTAGAATCTTCCATTCTGTACTTCTTCAAAATCTTCTTGAGATATTTAGTTTGTGAAAGAAAAATACCATATTTTTTTTGTTGTACTTGTAGACCAAGAAAATAGGTAAGTTCACCAAGTAAGGACATTTCAAATTCTTGCTGCATAACCGAAGCAAAGTTCTGACTCATAGATTCTTCATTGCTACCAAAGATGATATCATCAACATAAACAAAATTAGCAGTTTATCATTCTCAATATTTTTGTATAATTTGTTGTCTGCAAATCTTTTTGTGAAACCTTGTTGTTGTAGATATTTGTCAAGATGATAATACCAGGCCCTTGGAGCTTGTTTAAGACCATATAGATCATTTTTGAGCTTGCATACAAGTTTTGCATCATTTTCTAGAATGAATCCTTCTGGTTGTTCAATATAAACTTCTTCTTCTAAATATCCATTAAGAAAATTTGATTTTACATCCATTTGATATACTTTGAATTTTTGAAAACTTGAAAGAGCAAGAAACATTATTATGGCTTCAAGTCTGGAAACAGGTGAAAAAGTTTCTTCAAAGTATATACCTTCTTGTTGAGCATACCCTATACAAACAAGTCTTGCTTTGTTTCTAATAAGCTCTCCATTTTCATTCAACTTATTCTTAAATATCCATTTTGTTCCTATAACATTTTTATCATGAGGTCTAGCAACTAATTCCCAAGTATCATTATTTTCAATTTGGTCAAGTTCTTCATCCATGGCCTTAACCCAACATTCATATTTTCTAGCTTCATTAACATTATGTAGTTCTATGGAGGATAGTAATGCTAGTTAACTGGAAGTTCTTGAAAGAGTTCTTCTTGTATGTACTCCAGGCCATTTTTCTCCTAGAATTTAAGATTCTAGATGATTCTTTTGAACATACCTGGATGGAGTCTTTTCCCTATCAATTGTATCTTCTTCTGATGCTTCATTGGCTTTTTCCTCTATATCATTTTGATTTGATATGGGAAAGCATTCACCATATTCCTCATTGTCATCTTCCTTTTTTGATTTCATCTGTTCTGGATTTTTGGATGCTTCATCAATTACTACATCAATGCATTCAACAATTTTCCGAAGTCTCTTATTATAACATTTGTATCCTTTACTTCTAGTTGAATAACCAAGGAGAATTCCTTCGTCTGGTCTAGGTTCAAACTTGCCAATTTTTTCATTAGTCTTTTTTTATGAAACATTTGCTTCCAGAAACTCTAAAGTGTTTTACAATAGGAGGCTTACCATACCAAAGTTCATATGGAGTTTGATCACTATTTACTTAAACATTAGCTTCGTTGAAAATAGTCACGGCAATAAATGCAACTTCACCCCAGAAGGTGGCAGGAGTTCTAAATTCATCAAGCATAGCTCGAGCCATTTGTTGGATTGTTCTATTCATTCTTTCCACTACACCATTTTGTTGAGTTTTGACAACAAAGAAATACCTTCTCATTCCATGTTTTTCACAAAAATCAAAAAAATCATCTGATATGAATTCTCCCCCTCGATCAGATCTAAGACACTTGTTTTTTCGATCTGATTCATTTTCGACTAAAGATTTGAAGGCTTTAAACTTTTCAAATGCTTCATCTTTATGCTTTAGTAAACCAATCCAATACATTCTAGAAAAATCATCAATGAATAAAATGAAGTATTCTTCTTTGCGGGGTGACTTTTTCCTTGTTGGCCCACACAAATCAGTATGGATGAGTTCAAGAGGCTTACTTGTTGATCCTTCTTTCTCACTGAAATGAACTCTGGTTTGCTTACTAACTTGACATGATTTGCAAATGGTATTTTTTGGGATGCTGATATCTGGAAGATCACGAACCACCTTGAGCCTGCATGTGTTTCTTATTCGAGAAAAGCTTTGATGCCACAATCTTCTGTGCCATAACCAGTTTTCATCTATTTTTCTTAGATGGCATTGTTTTTTTCCTCCTTTTAGTATATATAGATTTCTTGGAGTTCTTGTACCTTTGATTATGGTCTTTCCAGTATCAAGCTCATGAACTACACATCTGTTTGATCGAAACACAACTTCATTTCCTTGATCACACATTTGACTGACACTCAACAAGTTATGTTTTAAACCATCGACATACATGAAATTTCCATCTTTAACCTTTTCTTTCAAATAAACAGAACCTTTACCTTTAATGACAACCAATGTGTCATTTCCAAAGGAGACATTCTTTTCCTTTTCTAAAGCCTTATATGAATGAATATTATCTTTATCACATGTCATGTGTTTAGAGAATCCATTGTCAACACATATTTCTAATTGATATTCCTTCTTTCTCCATACATTGGGATTTGATGATGTTTTCTCCTTTTGAATTGTTGGCCAAATTTTCTCTTGCATTCAGATTCTTCATGACCAAAGTTATTGCAAAACGAACATTCAATTTCATCTTCAAGAGGAGAAAAATTATTATAAGAACCTTTCTTGATTCCTATTACACTTATTTGATTTCAAACTTCTCTAATCATGATAGTTTTGTAAGCAACACATTGAGCAGCCTTATGCCCAAAGTTATGGCATGAAAATCATTGTCCATTAAAGAAGTTTCTGTGATCATAGAATCTTTTGGTGTTGTTTACCTTTTGGTTGATGCTTCTATTGATGTTCATCCTTGGATTAAATTGAGCATTATTTACCTTATGAGTACTTTTGGGCTTTTGTTAACAATTGACATAGTTTTCATTATTCCTTTTTGCATCAAGATAGCTTATGGTGGTGGATGACAGATTTTGTGATTGGGATGATTATTCAGTATATCCAAGACCAATATTTATAAGAGGAGAACGTTGGACCTTGATAATTTTATTTAAAGTTTTTGATCCTTTAGCAAATATAAGATTAAGAGACTTTTTATTCTGAAGTTCGTTTCTTAGACCCACAACTTCACAGTCTAGTTTTTCATTGTGCTTTTCTCTTTCAATGAGTTGATGTGTCAAAGTCTCTATGACCATATTCTTTTCTTCCAAACAGATTTTGAGTTTAGTGATTTCTTCAAGAAACTCTTCCTCTTCTAAGGCATCCAAAAAAATCATCATTATCATAATCCATGAGTAGTTTATAATCTTGTTCAGTTTCATATTCATCACTATTAGATAATCCATCACTATATTCATGAGTATAGTAAATTCTTCTATTAATAACCTATTTCCTATTGCCTTTTGCAAACTCCTTTCCTTTTTCATGATTATCTTTATGTGGAAATTTTGCAACATAATGGCCAACTCTACCACAAGCAAACCATTTTTATAGTAGCTTACCCTGAAACTTTCAAAACCCCATTGAAGCTTCATGACAAAGTTTACCTCATCTTCTTCTTCGGAAATATATCTTGATTCATTGAGGTCTTCCTTTTCTTTTCCCTTTGTTTAAGCTTTGACAATGGCTTCCCTAATATCTGATGGACCTCCTTTCATCATTTCAAAGGCAGTTAAAATTCCATGAAGTTGAACAACAATAATAGATTGAAGATCCTGCTTTTCCTCTATGGCAGATACTTTTGACTCAAATTTAGAAGACAAAGATCTCAATTTTTTCTCTACTAAAGTAGACTCCTTTATTTCTTCATCCAAATTCTTCATACAGTTTACAATCTCATCTACTCGTAAAAAGTAACTAGCATTACTTTCATTATTATGCATTTTGAGAGTTTCATACTATATTCTAAGAGTTTGAAGCTTAACACGTTTTACCTGGGAGTCTCCTTTGTAGCTCTGAATGATTTTGTCCCATATCTCTTTGTCTGTCTTGAGCTGCATGACTTTGAAGAATTCTAATTCTGATAGAATTCCTAATATAGATTAACTAATTTGGCATTGGTTTCGTATAACTTCTTACCAACTGTATTTGTAGGTATTAATGTTGGAAATTGGTATCCTCCTTCCACAATTTCCCAAACATCAGCTCCAAGCAACTGAAGATAGGCTCTGGTTCTCATCTTCCAATATACTAAGTTGTTTCCATTGAAGATTGGTGGTCTGATAGATCCCATGCCTTCATCATTGTTCATCTTCAGAGATCTCCCTTCAAGCGATCAAGCTTCTTCTGAAGAACCTCCTCTGATACCAATTGTTGGAAATAATACTGAGGGTGGTTGAATCAGTATTCACAATTCAATAACTTTTCATTTCACAATCAGATCTATATACGCGACTTCAGTGAAGTGAACTTGCATGTGCACACAATTGTGATTAAGGACACCAGCGTATACCCAGAGAACTTATGATTTAGTTACTTCATCACATGTTTATATTTAATCATTGCATGAATCCTTTATTAGACAGTAACTATGAAAATTAATAACATAATAATCCATCACACATAAGCAACACACATGAACACCAAGATTTAAGGTGGAAATCCAATGAGGAAGAAAAACCACCCACTGTTGTCGTCTCTGTCTTATTTTTAATATAAAGAAACTTTGTTTACAATCTTGTATTGGTGCAAACTCATACCAATACACAAGCACCCACCTGCAGAAGGCTACAAACTTCTCTCATTCTCCAACTTCTACTGGAAGGGGGCTACAACCCCCTAGCTCTTATACTAGGCGATATGTATACTAGTATGTAGGCACCGCCCTACAGAAGGCTACGACCTTCTCTCTTCCTCCAAGGACCACGTTTCATAATTTTTCAGACTGGATGTTCCTGGTACACAACAACACAATATGAAGGCCTTGTTTCATCAAATTTTCATACTGGACCCATCAGAAAATTTGAAACTCAAACTCTATAATAATAACTGCATCAATCAATAATTAGTGAATTTGAACAATCAGATCACTATCACCAGAAAACTGTGTTGAACCCAGAAAAACTGCATCATCATTCAGAACCAGCTGCAACCTTAAAATCATACATCAGAATGCATACGCTACTTTACTGAACCCAAACTGCATGTATATGTTACTTCCTTTAACAAAACCTGCTTATACCTCCAAAGCTACTGAATCATAAAATATTATGAATCAAATCTGTATCAACCAATAATATTTTGAACATCTACTATCAAATTATAGAGATCTAGACAGTCAACAGCAGAGATCACCCTTCTCACTTAATCAATCAATCAATCAAACTCAATATCCTTATGCATTCAATTCTACCTTCATATCTAAGAAGACATCATTGACAGACAGTAATAAACCAGCAACAATGATCAAATAGATCAACCATTTCTGAATAAGAGGCTTTTCTTTTGCATACGCTACTTGGAAGCTTCAAACCAGCATGTATACGCACCTTCACCAAGGTGAACCAACGTATAGATCTATAAATACAAACTTATAACTTCGCTTCTATTCCTAACTTCAGACATACCTGTATCATGACATTTAAAGAATAAAACATGTGTAAGCAATCAGATCTAGCCCATCCAATATCAGATCATCCAATGATAAGTAATTTCAGGTCTCATGATCCTAATCCAACATTGAATTCAAGGTGCACAAAATATTTTAGATTATATCATAATCATAGTCCTTGCAACATTAAAATATACTTCATATAGAAGTATCGTTAATTTTAGGTATGTTCTATGCTAGAGCAATTTTTTAATTTCTTTTCCATATTAGCAATCACATCATAAAGTAAACTGTAGATAGAACATAAATATAAATTGCAGAAGACATGCCAAGACAAGGGGACACAACATGTGGCGCTAGTCAGGGACAAACCCCACAATGTGTGGGGAAACCCTTGATCAATTCTTCTTTTATGTTCTTCAAAGTTAAGAAGAGAAAGAGAGACAGAGATAATACATTTACAATAGAAGTCAACACTTTGATTTATCTAGAACCGGGCATAGATCATCTCTTATAATGACGAGATCAGTTGAAGACATTCTGCTTCAACTGATTCTCCAACATGACTTCTTCAGCTATCATCATGTTGCATCTGGTCCTCTAGCTGCACCACTGTGTACTACACCATGCTACACTAATCATTATTATCATCATGCTTTTGCCCTTGCTCCATGTATCATTGTGATGCCCATGCACATGATCTCATAGTGTTGCCCATATATCTCATGATATTGTCCATGTTCATCATGTTGCCCATATATCTCATGATGTTTTTCATAATGCCCTTCTATTGCTTCATTATAGGGTTCATATACATATCAGCCTTAGCTGCTTGCTATGGCTTGCAGCCTAGCAAAGCAGCTACGCTATCCTCCATGCAGTCCCATTATTTTCTTATCATTGTCTATATGACCAGCATTCTTCATAACCATGCTAGACTGTAGTTATGACTAAAACAAATTATATATGCCTGACACAATGAAGCATATATATATGACTACTCCCATAATATATATGACCATTCCATTCATCATGAAGTGTATATATTGTCGCTCCCATAATATATATGATCATTCCATACAGCGTATGATGACTGCTTTCCATACATCATTGCGTCCCATGATTGTTGCGTTCCATATATCAGACTGCCCATCATATAACCATGATTGCGTTGCCTCTTCATTACTGCGGCTCATCTTCATGCACTTGTTGTGAGTATAGTTGCTTGATGCGTATATTATATGCATTATATCATTGCCTGCATCTTGATCATGAACAGCGTGTAGATATTACCATGACTTTGCCTACGTCCTGATCATGAAAAACGTGTAGGTATTACCATGATGTACTAGGGAACCTCTTCATCATTGTGGTTCATTACCAGCGTATCACATCATTGTGTTTTATATGGTCTATGTGGTAAGTGTCCAGTGTTTCACATGATTTTGCATTGTATGGTCTGTGTGGTAAGTGTCCAGCATTACAGCGTTGAGTTTCCACTGTGGCTACCTGCAACTACCATTCACGTAACTGCAGCTATCGTTCACGTATCATCTCCATTGCTTATGGGTTCATGACTATGTTATCATTTAGGGCATCATCATGCGTTGGTAGGGCATCATCTTTGGGCCAGCGTGGGTTTCTCTTGGTGTCTCACTCCTTCTACAAAAACCCAAGATGTGGAGAGGAGGAGATCACTCAAGAATTGTATCCAAATGACATCAAATCCTCTTCTATTTATACCAAAAACGTATCGCTTGAATAGACATGACGTTTGGGCTTCTTGAGCCTATGTAAGAGCTGGTTAGCTTGATAATAATTACATAATTAAAATAAATTCATGTCTCCATAAATACTTATCGGAATCGGATGACCTTTGGATCAATCCAACACCTCTTGTCAAGAGGGATCCAATAAAAATATCAGTTACCACAAATAAGCTGACTCACATGGAGGTTAGCCCTAGTTGCCAATTTTAACAAGTATTCCTAAGAAAACCTTTCACTTGCACACTTGGCCCTTTAATCTTCTCCTCCTTATATAGTTTTTGGCCTTTCTCAATACCTCGAACCAAAACAACACTTAGAACCTATGGTATTCTTAGATGGAATCAAATAGTCATTACTCCACTCAACATTGTGGCCTAATACCATGGTATTGACCCTTAGTATTCTTTAATCTTGTATTTCCTTGATTTTCCAACCCATATGCGCTTCTCCTCTTGTGAAAGTGTGTGCATATGTATACGCTCTTTTTGTTCTGTGAACCCACGTTTATATGCTACTTTGACAAGTTGAACCTGTGTATACAGCTTAAACTACCTTACAACATCCTTTTCCTTCAACTTCTTGATTTTGATTAGTAGACATTTGTTCCAACTTCCTGTTCTTCTGTACCAATGCCATGTTATCTCTGAATTGACCTGTTACCTAAGTTGCAAGAAACGTGGGCAGGGGATGAGTTTCGGTACGGAAACGGAAACGAAACTCAGAAACGCATACGGTATGGCCCAGAAATGCGTTTCCAGCCATACTGGCATGTTTCTCGAGGTGGAAACGTGGCCAATATGGCCGGAAACGCGTTTATGGGCCGTACGATGTCATTTCCACATGCAGTTTGACTTTTTTTTAGTTTTTTATTATTATTTTGTCTTCTAATTTTTAATTAGGTTATTAAAATGAACTTCATGGTAATGTTAAATTCTTAAAGTAAAAGGATGAAAATGAAAAATAAAAGAGAATATCACTTTTACTTAAATTTTTAACATTACCATGAAATGATTCAGGATGTTTGAGAGTGGTTTCGCACTCATTGGATTTCATATGGAGAAAGTAGAATTTTAGATCTCACCCCAAATCTAGCAAACTTATATGTTTTTTCAGGATTTCAGGATTGGGGGGATTGCAATGTTTCCATTGGATTTTATCATGTACTAGGGTATGGAAATTGTGTTTAATCAAGATAACCAAACCCTCTACGCAGGGGAGACTCCCAATAATCAAGAGCATGTAGGGTACTAGGGTATGAAACTTGTATTTAATCAAGAGCACTAAGGTCGTTCGACTATGTAGGAGGAGACTCCTAATCAAGCACGAGACAAGAAATTAGAAATTTCTTGTGGCTGGTTTTGGATATTTCTATTTTCATTATGTGATTATTCATGAGTAAATGTGATGTAAATTTAGAGACTTATATTTTATGCATTGACAATTGACAATTTTATCATAATGTAATAAATTAGAATGTATCATATATGCTTTATGATTGCACATATTTCTTAAATGTCCTTATATATATATATATATATATATATATATATATATATATATATATATATATATATATATATTATATATATTATATATATATTCGCTTTTCCCCGTTTCCAAACTTTGGGGGGGCCACGTTTCATACCCGTGCCCGTTTCGGAAACTCGCACCTATTTCCCCATTTCGTGCAACTTAGCCTATTACAATGTGAGTTTCCCTTTATCAAATCTAAACTGACCTGTGAATGATTTTCCATCAAGGACAACGCTTGTATCATAATGCCAACAAAAAAAATTCAAGCATTTTGTTTAAAAGAAATTAGATGAAAAATATCATATGAATTCGAAAGTGTCAAAATCATATGCCATTTGATATAGGATTCTTTCATCAATCCAACATGATCAACTCCATAACTTAAGGACAAATTCTTCCCTAAATCCACAAGGGTACAAAATGGTGTTACAAGGAAATCGGAAAAAGGGGAGCTAGAACTCTCTTTTTCAGGCCCTTGACAACTTGATCGAGCGCTTAAAATGCTTGATCGAGCACTTGAGATAAAAATTAAAATAACTCGATTGAGAGTTTAAAAAACCCTCAATCGAGCCCTTAATGTGGTTAAATTTAGGCTTGATCTAGCTTTAAGGCTCGATTGAGCTTGATCGAGCTTTAAGGCTCAATCAAGCCATTTTTTTTAATTTCGTGCCTAGATTTTATTGGTGAAAAATTTCAAATATGTGGCTCGATCAAGCCTATTTCTTGATCAAGCTACTAGCTCAATCAAGCTCCTAAATAACCCCGGGTTACATAGGAACTCAATCAAGGGTTTGTTTTAATGCTCGATCGAGCTATCTTTAAAACCTAAAATAGTTCTATGGAGGGCTCAAATATTGCTCAGTCAACCACTTAAAATGGATAGATTGGGATATTTATTTTCACCCAAAATGCGCCCTCGCTTGCCAAAAAATGCAACCCAACTTCATGCATATACCACCCTATCTTGTAGTTCTAGACCTCTTCTACAAAATTGTATCTTGGTAAAATTGGAAACTAGGGCCAAACTTCATGTGGGTCATCTTATTCATGGTTGATAATATTTTTATTAGATTCCTCTCATCGAGAGGTGTAATATTTATATAAAGAACATCTGATTCCAATAAGTATTCATGGAGATATGAATTTATTTTGATTATGGAATTATTATCAAGCTGACCTACAACTCATGTAGGCTCAGAAGCCCAACAATCTCATCTATTCAAACATCATCATTTGTGTATAAATACAAGAGGAATTTCCTCATTTTCACTCAATCATATCATCACATTTCTCTCTCTCTACTGCTCAGAAAAGAGTCTCTTCTCTATTGCGTTGAAAAGGGTCTCTCCCTCACACGTGAAGCTGGAAGCTACTGAAACTGAAGTTGCAACTACAAAAGTAAAGTTTGACCTGCGTGGACCAGAAGATCTCCTCATATGAATTATGTTGTAGGTTCATCTGAACCTCCTCTGAAAGCCACAAATTTTGGTGTTGGAATCAAGTCAATCTGATGGACGGTTTGCAAGATATCGACTGCCCTAGTTTGAAGGAAGCTGCTGAAACTAAAGCCGCAACTGCAGAAGTGAAGTTTGACCTGTGTGGACCAAAATATCCCTCATCTAAACTATGTTGTAGGTTCATCTGAACCTTCTCTGAAATCCACAACTTTTGGTGGTGGAATCAAGTCAATCCAACAGACAGTTTGCAAGATATCGACTACCCTAGTTTGAAGGAAGCTGCTGAAACTGAAGCTGCAACTGTAGAAGTGAAGTTTTACCTACATGGACCAGAAGATCTCCTCATCTAAGTTGTGCTATAGGTTCATCTAAACCTCCTCTAGAAGCCTCAACATTTGGTGGTGGAATCATGCCGATCCGACGGTCGGTTTATGAGATATCGTCTGCCCTAGTTTGACGATGAAGCCGCTAATGCTGATGTTGCTAATCTAGGGTTTGCTATTGTTGATATAAATCAGATTTATTGTACTATTTCTCTCTGCTAAATTATTGAATATAAAAGAAGATTTGATCAAAGGGTTTCCCCACACATTCTGGGGTTTGTCCCTGGCTAGCCGCCACATCTTGTGTCTCTTGTCTTGGCTTGTTTTTTGTCGATCATTTAATGTTCTATCTGTACTTTACTTTATGTACATGTTATTGCTAATCTATGGAATATAATAAGAAAAAGAAGTAAATTGTTATAATCATAGAACATACCATAACTTAACATGGTATCAAAGCTAAGGTGAAGACAAAGCCCGAGAAAGAGCAAGAGCAATCACCGAAGAGAAGATTGGCAAGGCTATCCTAAAAGAACTATGGGGTCCTCAACACTCTTTCTTGCAGAAGACAAGCTCCGTGAGAAAGCTAACTATCACGGATGGAAGATGTCTATCAATCTAACCCTAGAATATCAAGGAGTGTTGGACCATGTAAGAGGCAATATTGTTGAGCCTCCATCAAATGCATCTACTGCTGCTTGGAACAAATGGAAAAACGAAGAAGTCAAAACAAAGAAGATCATCCAGGACTCTATCAACAAGCACTTGGTGGCCTACATCTCTGAACTAGACACCTCCAAGGAAATCTATGATAGACAGGTGAGTTTATTTAAAGTTAATGATGCAAATCAAGTTTTGTTTCTTAGAAATAAACTAAGGAAAATCAAGAAGGGTAAATATGAGAGTATGTAAGCATGCTTCTTAAGAATCACGAGATCAAGAAAGATCTTCTATCTATTTGGGAGACTATTACTGACAGAGAAAGGCACTCATGACTCTTGGAGGGTTACCATCTGAAATGGTACGTGTTCAGGACTACTCTTCAGAACAATAATGTAGTTCCTGGTTTTGAGGAATTAATGGCTAGATGCATTCAAGAAGAAACAAGGGCAGAAGACCTAAGGGTGGAAGAAAAGGACTATGTTACATTTGTGATAAAGCAAGTCACTATGCAAGGGAGTTCCCTGATAGTAAGGACTCACACTAGGACGATGATCAAAATCCCTCTCATGGAAATCAAAGGGATGGAAAATTCAATAGCAAAGGTAAAAGGAATGTTGGAAATCAAGGAAGAGGAAAACCATTCAAGAAGGATAGAAATTCTAGGTAATACGATCCACTTACAGGATGTATTATATGTACCTGACTTCAAAAAGAACCTGGTGTCCATCTCGGAAATGGAAGACAATGGCTACAAGGTAACCTTCAGCGATGGCAAGGTACGTATATGGAAAAATAATGTTAAAGGTGCCTTTACTGTTGGGTTTCGTGTTGATTCATTATATCAGGTCTATGGAAGTTCACTAGGTGTAATGTCTTATGACACAACTCTTCAGTCTAAACTTTGGCATCGGAGGTTTTCCCACCTTCATTATAAAGCTCTACTCGGTGTAAGACAAATGGTGACAGGGATGCCTGAATTCCGAGTAGAGAAAGAAGTTGTATGTCCAGTATGTGCCGAAGGAAAGCTCAAAAGGGGACCATTCCCCTCAAGCCAAAGCAAGACCTCCGATATATTACAGTTGGTTCACTCAAGCATATTTGAGGCTGGCATTAAGAGGGAGACTACTACACCACATACTCCCAAGCAGAATGGTGTGGCAAAAAGGAAGAACCGTACGATTGTTGAAGCTGTCTCTATGGGTAGATGATGTAATAATGCCTGATGTGGAGGAACCCATGGATCCTATTTATCCACCTAAGCCTTCCTCTTTTAGCAAGAGGCATTCATGGCTTAGTGGGATACTTGATGATGCTAAAGGACATGCTGCACCATGAGGAACCTTCCGTGAAAGTAAGAAACCTAATAGGTATAAGGGGTACCTGACCATCATGAGCATGATCATACAAAATGAGCCTTCATCATTCTCAGATGTTGTCAAGCATCAAGTATGGAAGGATGCTATGATCATTATGGAGAATGATGTCTGGGAAGTAGTTCCCAGACCCTAGGACAAGACAATTGTTACTTCAAAATGGCTTTACAAGATAAAGTTGCAGCAGATGAAAGTATGGAATAGTATAAGGATCGTTTTGTTGCTCGTGGTTTCTCCCAGGGGAAGGTATAGACTATGATGTGATATTTGCACCTATTTCCAGATATACAACCATCCACTTGATCATATCCCTTGTGTCTTCACAAGGATGGAACCTACATCAGATGGATGTCAAGACTGCGTTCTTGCATGGTTCGATCAAAGAAGAGGTCTATGTGGAGCAACCCGAAGGATTTGAGATTTATGATTTTAAATCTCATATATGCAGGTTGAAGAAGGCTCTCTATGAGCTGAAGCAAGCACCCCAAGCATGGTATGAGAGGATCGATAGCTACTTGATGAAGCTGGGATTCACTAGGAGTGAAACTGATCCTAACCTTTACTTTAAGGTTGAAGATGACGAACCTCTAAGACTGCTACTATACATGGATGACCTCTTTCTAACAGGTGCATACCCTCTCATTGACAAATGTAAGAGGGCGTTGGCTTCTGAATTTGAAATGAAGGACCTAGGACTGATGCACTAGTTCCTAGGACTTGAAGTGTGGAAAAAGCCAAGGGAAATTTTCCTATCTTAAGGAAAATATGTGGTGAAGATTCTGAAAATATTTGGTATTGTTAGTGTCAGTCTTTACAGCCTTCCTCCAGTGATCAAATATACTCTTACAAAGTTATTTTGAAGTGTCAAGGTCAAATTTTGTCATTTCAGTGAGTCTTCAAGCAAAATTTGGTCACCAGGCATTAGGTCTAGGGTTTGCTTTCACTCTTTCTAAAGTTGCCCAAATGTCAATCCATGTCATCATCCAGCTGAGTCTATCATCATTCATAGGGTTTTCATTATCATGTCAGTGTCTAATGAGTCATTTTACATCTTGTTCATGCTTCAGTTGTGCCTTGGCAAGTTCATTTCCCTCTCCTAGGGTTTTGAAGCCAATTTCTCTTGGATGGTCAGATCAATGGAAAAACTTGTTTCCTGATGTTCATACACCTTCCCCTATCCTTAAAGTACCTTATCAAACACTTCCCATCCCTCAGATCCCCCAAAATCCTCATTTTTGCACAAACCCTAGTTTCTAGCTACAACCTGGCAATTTTCTAGGTTTGGCCTGTGATTTGCCCTTTTGGACCCCTTCCCCTCACTCAATATTTGAGATTCTACTTTCCCCTGCTTCCTAACATCCCTCCCCACTCCCAAAAATTTCCCCAAGAATTTAGAAGCCCCCTATCCCCTTCATTTCGCTTCATTTCGACCAAATTCCTTGTTTCACACATCAGGGCAAGTTTCACTCAAATGATGTTTCAGAGCCGTCAGAGATGAATTTTGGAAAACTGAGAGAGGTTTTTGTCCACCACATGCCAAGGAAGAAAAACCTCCTTCAATTTTTACACAAGTGTCATGGTTTGAGAGAAATGTCAAAAATATCGGCGAGAACGAAGGTGCTCCAAGGACGGTTGGCCAAAACACAAAAACGAAAGAAAACGCCCGATCCACTCCAAAATTTGGCCAAAGCCTCTTTGGCTGAGCATGGTACTTGATTGGGGACTCCTAGCCCAAATTTCAAGAAATTTGGAGAAAATTTTGTCATTTGTGAATTTTTTGTGCCAATTACAGGTTTTCCCCGTGTCATGTCCGCGTCCCGAGCGCGGACGTTTTGTAGGACTGCTCGGAATTTTGAAAACTTGGCATTTTTGGAAAGGGAATGCAAAGAGAAAAATTACCAATACTTGGGAGAAGCTTTATTTTGAGATTTGAGCCTCCAAAAGCTCAAAATACATCAAAAAAATGACTTTCTGCCCACTTTTTGAGTTGCAGAAAGTGACCTTGGGAGAAATGGTTTTTGAGGGAGCAAAACAACTCCAAATTCAGAAATTCCACTTGGGATGGAAAGTAGACAGACCAAGCTTTCCAATGAGCCATCTTGCACCTGATTTGGACCAGTGGAACCCACTCAAACGTTGCTGCAAAGGTGCGCAGACATAAGAGCTAGGGGGCGCGGATGTGAGAGCTAACTTTGCCAGAATTGACTTTTTTGGTCAAAAAACACTGTTTTGACTATGGTTGATTATTTTTACTTGTAGATGATGGATAAATGTAATATTTTCA
>APFE030115213.1:3589-15968 GCA_000404065.3 Pinus taeda | reverse complement strand
TTTTTGAAGGAGAGGGGCATGTTAGGTCCCTATAATACTAGTGATTACCCCATTACTATTGTAGTTGTAGCCCTTATTAATATTGTTGTACCCCTATTGTCCCCATATTGTTATTACTGTGCCCCATAGAATCCCTCTATTGTTATTTTTGTGGCTTTATATTATTATTGTTAGGTCGGCTGGGTTATATTGTGACTCGTTAGACTCTTATATATAGAAAGGAGGTTTTTTCATTTGAATCATCCAAGAATTGTTCATTTATTAATGTAAAGGAGGTTGTCCCCTCGAAGAGGCTAAATTCTAAGGCATTGATCTATCTTTTCTATCTTTTCTTGAGCTGGTTTCATAACAGATTGTCATCCTCGCTTTTATCATCTGAAGAAGAAATATTTTCAAAAGTAGAAGAGATAGAGAGAGATGGCACATCCGCTGAACTAGACTCATAGGCCGATATATTTTTAGCAAACTTTACATCTCTTCTAATGATAACATTTTTGGACTTAAGCGGAATAAGTTTATATCCTTTAACATCTTTAGAATATCCAACAAAAATACATTTTTCACTCTTAGGTTCAAAAGCTTTATGTTTCTCATTTGATAGTGGGCCCATGCTTCGCTTCCAAAAACATGAAAGTGACTTACATCTAGTTTAATTGAGCTCCATGCTTCTTCTAGAGTGATATTCTTTAAAACGTTAGTAGGAGTGTGATTTATTATGTAATTTGCATAGTTAATTGCTTCTGCCAAAAAATTAAGACTAAGTTCGTTAGATTGAAGCATACAATTAGCCATCTCCTTTAAGGTGTGTTTCTTCCTTTCAGCTACACCATTTTGCTGTGGAGTATATGGAATAGTATGTTGCATTTGAATTCCATTCTTAGTGCAAAATTTGATGAATTTGTTGTTAACATATTCTCCGCCATTATCAGATCTTAACTTAAGAATTTGATGTCCAAATTGTTTTTCAACAAAGTCCTTAAAGGCCAAAAACATGTTAAATACTTCACCCTTGAGTTTTAAGAAGTATACCCAGATGCATCTGGAGGAATCATCAATGAAAGTTAATAAATACTTGTAGCCAGAGAATGAAACAACTAGAAGTGGACCACATAAATCAGTCTACACAAACTATAAAGGGGTTCAAGTGTGCAAAGAGGCACGTTTTTCAAAACTATCTCGATGATGTTTTCTGAGTTCACATCCAGAAAAAACACCATCTCTGCGAGATACCATTGGAAGACCTATCACCATATTTTGTTTACATAGATTGTAAAGGAAGTGATAGTTTAAGTGACCAAATCACTCATGCCAAAGTTTGATGACTTCATCATTATGAGCAACAAATACCGAGGGAAGATTTTGACCCAAAGTTGTTAAACTTATACAATATTATAGAATCATCAGCAATGCTAGTAGCTAAGATCTATCTAGGATCTCTTAGGTCCTTAATTACAACATCGTGAGGTGAAAATTCAGTGATTTTACCTTCACTTGAATGAGTTATATAATATACAGATAGAAGGTTGCAAGAAAAGGTTGGAACACATAATACATCATTAAATTAACCATTTTCTATATGAATAGTTCTAGTTCCTACAACACTAAGAGATCTATCATCACCAACATATATATTCTTGGTGTTACAATCATTTAAAGAAGAAAACATGGCTTTGTTTTTGGCCATGTGATAAGAAGCTCCAGAATCAATGAGCCACTCATGAGAATGACAAGAAGAAGATACATTTAGTGCATAGCCAGACTGAGATGCTTGACAGCCACATGCAGAAAGTCTTATTCCTAAAGATGAAGTTGAAGTTGAGGAGTGCTCCAAATGGATGTTATGCTTCTTCATTGCTGCTTCCAAGGCTTCCATATTCTTAAAGCATTTGGATTTTAATTGTCCATCTCGATTACAAAAGTGGCAATGTCTATCAGTCTTCTTCCCTTTGTTTTTATTTGCCTTATCATTTTATTGAAATGATTTTTCATTTTGAGACTCGAATTGCTTAGGACTCTTGTTTAGTTTAGGACCATTCCTTTTAGGATACAACTTCTTAGGATTCTTTGAATTTAGTTGTTGCTGAGCAATTAAGTCTTTCTTAGAAGAGTTTACAAGATTAAGAAGACCAAGATGTAAGAGTTTTTCTTATTCTCTTATTAAAGAATCACAAAAGGAATCAAAGGAAGGGGACTTGTAGACTTGTCCTTGAGAAATGAAGGCTTCTCTTGTAGAATGGAAGGTGGAAACAAACACAGAGTAGGCTGGTCCCAACTTAGTAAGAATGGAATAGATAAGATTACCATCTTCTTTCTTAACCTTAAGACCTTCCAAGGGAACTCTAAGGGTCTTGAAATTAGACAAAAAATATTCAATGGAAGGAAACTTATTCAGGTCCAATCTAAGAAACTCATTTTCGAGTTGATGGGCCCTAAGTTCATTTTTAATTCCAAAAGCTTTAGTGATCTATTTCATTGCTTCATCAGGAGTATCAAGTTCTATGATATGGAATCTAAGGTTTGGAGAAATAGACATCCCTATTAACCCATGTGCTTGATCTTTCCTATTTTCCCATTTCGCTGCCTTATCTTCATCTTTCGGTTTGGTTTCTTGGCCTAAGGCTATTCGGTAAAGACCTTTACTTCTAAGTAAATCCACAATGTAGGACCACCATTGGAAGTAGTTGGTGATGTCAAGAATAAGTTAGCATGGACTTTCCATTTTTAATAAAAAATGAAGCTGTATATGCTGAAAATAAGTGTTCCAATGGAAAGATCTCGAAAAAATAGGCTGATTAAAAAAAAGGCTCTGAAAATGGCTTTCGGGTGAAGAAGTTATGTGTTTTTGAAGAAAAGTTGTTGAAGATGCCGACGAAGTGCGGCAATGTGCGGAAATGAATGATAATATTATATTAAAAAAAATTCACCTCCTTTCCAAACTTAATCTAATAAAGTAGCTTTGGACCAAGAAGGACTTGAACTCAAGACCTCTCTTCTCATAAAGTAGCTTTGGACCAAGTGAGCTAGATTTAAAGGTTAATAATTTTTGGAAGAAAGGAAGGGGGTTCTTTTTTTAATCACCGAAGCTTTGGGATGTGTGCTTAATTGAGAAAGCTCTTTTTTTCTCTACAAAACAAAAAACACAAAACCCAACACAGGCATAAAAAAAAAACAAACCTTGTAGCTTGAAGTTAGCTTTAGCTGAAAACTAAATATTTTCCTCAATGTTTCTGATTTTTCGAGATCACACTAAGGCACGACAGAAAAGAGCATACGCATGAGAAAAACCCTTCCTCTTTGTTTTTGATTTGCCAACATCACACAGGTTCATGGGGTAAAGAGCACACGCAGAAATGAAAGGTATAGATCTAGTAATAAAAAAAACAAAGAGCTAAATAAACCTAAATAAATAGAGAGAAAATAACTAGAAACTGGAAATAAACACTATATATGTCCAGATCTTAAAAATGACGTAGCTAGGGCTACCATAAAGCTTTTCATGTGAAAGGAAAGTGGTTCCTCACTGGAACAAATGCTCCTAACACAATAGAGTAGTCCTCTCAGCCCGAAAGCAGTCAGAAACAGTAGGTCTAGGAAATGGCAGTTGAATGTAGTTCTACCGGCTTTAGATTTGGATCACCAACAAATGTGACCCTCAAATAGCTTTGATGCCATGTAGGAATTTATAGGGTAAGTTCGTGAGATAGAACACCAAAGGACACTGCTCACAAAAAGATCACAGATCAATACACCAGTATTGTTGACGTGGTTAAAACCCTCAAAGAGGGAAACAATCAATAGCCTCAGCCAATGCGGCCACTTTATGCAATTCATTAATAAAATAATGAAAATTTACATAAGCTTCTCTCATGAATGATTACCCTACAAATGACCCTACACACTCTTTAAATAGAGATCATGGATCAATCGGGTGTTAAGCCACAGATCAAGTGTCGATAATACCGAGGAGAGAATGAACAGTCGGATCAGTACATATCATGACCGTTGGATTGTAAGTTACAAAAGTACACAGTAAAGAAACACACTTTACCTAACTCTACACTAGACCAAGTTATACCTAACTATTTCCTATGTGTCAGAATATCCTAACACCAAAGCAATAAAAAAAAACTAGAACACAAAACGCATGGAGTAGTTAACCAACCACTTGATTTGTTGAACACGCAAATAACTGAATGGACAATGACCTAGATTCCATAGGGTGACAAACCATGCAAATACTAAAAAATCAAGTAAGGAAACCTTAAACCAAACAAGCACACATAAGAAGCTAATGAAGCTTTCTAGCTAGGGAGAACAAAGGAAAACATACTAAGCGGCAGAAATTATGAGAGCAAGAAACACTAGTTATGATTAAGGAGAATTCTTGATCTTCACCTACACGATCAGTGTGATTGTGTAACTGACAACAAGTGACACAAGGGGGTACTACGTGATGTTTTTAGAGAAATTCACACTAGTCGATGCGACTCTTAGAAAATAAAACACGTTGATCGAGGATTTCAACAAAAAAATAAAAAATATCAAATATCAAAACCAGACTTGTCACTCTAAATTTCAGAACCAAAGCAGTAAACCAGGTAAAGCACAAAAAACTAAAGGGAAAGTGTGCTACAACAAAAGTTAACACAAACTAAGAAATGAAAAACAATCAATCGAGAGGGATGGATCCCAATAGAGTCACCAATTTGTGGACTAGGTTAATCTCCTCTCCGGACAGAGGTGATCCCTCTAGCCCTAGAGTGGGTCTAACCACAAATAGAACAACCTAATGAAAACTTCCTTAAACTAGAATAAAATAAGAGGGCCTACCTCTTAGAATGCTAATCCACTTGATGGTGGCCTCACTCCTTTGCTCTAGCTTACTTTTGTTATTCTCCTTTAAATACCTAAAACAAGTGCAAAAGAGACAACAACAAACATAATAGCATACAATTGCATTCAATTCACTTAAAAAGTCAAGGAATCTTAGGCCATAAAATGTAATATGACAACCAATGTAGGAAATAAATCATTAGTTGTATTCATATAAATATCAGAAAGAGATACAACCAAAGCCTTGACGTTGCAGGTCTCCTCCGATGTATATTGGTTCCAACACCACTTCTAGTATCTCATGGTTAGCCTCAACAATGGAAGTTTAAGGTTTCTCCTTTTAGTTCCAAACCAAACCAAACACACTATTCTCCATTTACACACTTAAACTAGAAGGAAAAAAAACTATAGATATCTTGCTGGTTATTCAAGCTCCAAAAAGACCAGTTCAACTTGGAAAAGGAGGAGCTTATATAGCTTTAATGGCGGTGAGATGGTTCCTCTTATGATGGGAGAGGGATTATCTCTTTGGTTTTTTCCATCTTTAATGGGGAAAAAGTCAAAAGAGACCTCCTTAGCTCTATCGAGCCCAATGAACATCCAACACATCGCCACTAGAAGTTTCTAGACATGAAACTTTGTTTCCTTTTATAAAAATTTCCAGAAATAGACCGACATGGGTATTGGGCTAGCAGTAGCACTGATCGGCGTGGGTCATAGTGTAAACTTCTGCCATCGGCGCGAGTGAGACACTCGGAAAGAGTGTTGATCTTGAAAACTCTCTTTTAAGAAAGATTCTTTGGAAATGTCCTGAAGGGAGTGGGGACTTATTTCTTCAAACTTTAAGGGATGCAAGAGCGTAAGTTTCATGGTGAAAGTATAAGAGAGTAGTCACTACTAGGGTTCTCCAAGATTAGGAATGGGGAGTGACACGAGAGTGACAAATTATTGTGTAAAACGTACACATTGAATCACATAAAGATAAGTTCAAATTGATAGAAGAACAAAGTTTTATTTCACAATTCTTTAGCAATTAACTATTACCTCCTCCCTACTATCTTTTTTTCCCGTAAGAAAAAGTCGTAATTTTATTCATATTGATAAAATTACATTTTCTAGATGCTTGAAGCATATACATATGGTTGTTCCTGTAATGACAGGCAGCGAACAGAAATAAAAACACAAAGGGGCAAAATGTTGTTCCTGTAATGACAGGAATACATGAGAAATAATAGAAAATTGTGTCATCAAGTTTTTCTTCCCTTTTTCTTTTCGACCTTGCGCCACACACCTTGGGTGGGCTCGATCGAAGCTATGACTAACTGAGTTTCTGCTTTCTGTGAACGTGCTTCCTTGTTTGAATCTGAGGTATCTGACTGGTGATGCTGTTTGATCCCTCCCATGCTTTGATCCTCGTTTGCCTTCTCTACCTGATTTGGGTGTAACTGTGAGACCTCATTGTGAGTGGTTCCCTTTTGGGTCCCCATTCCTTGGGATGATTCAACATTCTCTACGGGGGTATCTTCTTCTTCTGCTTTTAATGCTTCATCTTCTGAGTTAGGGGGAGAAAATTGCCATCCTTTCCTCTGCTTCCCTTTTTGATTTATTTTGCCATTTACTTTCTTGGCTTCTGGACATGTGCTTTGCAAGTGTCCTGTTTGCCTCCAGAGCCTACATCTGAAGGCTGTGTTTTCATAATCTAGCACTTGCAACCAATTTTGTTGTTTGTAGATCAGACTTATGCTATCTGGCAACCCTTTGCTTTGATCTACTTCCACACATATGCGTGCGAATGTGTAGACCCTTTCATCAATCCTTTCCAGATCCGTTTTGATATATTTCCCTATGTTGTTCCCAATTCCTTCCAAGACTTGTTGACTCCAAAAGTGGAGTGGAAGGTTGTATAAACAGACCCAAACCGGTACTTTGGATACAGTCATGTTGTTTGGATCAAAATCTGGAAACCATGGGGTCATGAACAGTCCCAACGTTCCCCAAAACCAAGGTCCAGCACTGATAATTGTATCCTTGACTTCCCTGGATGCAAATCTAACAATGAAAAACCCCTTTGAGCATAAATGTATATCACATTCCATGGTCCAACTGTTAAATATCCAGTGAAATAGATCCGTAGGTTTTGGCAAAAAAATGTTGAAGCGACAGATTAGGGCCTGCGTTTCATAGTTTTTTACGAAGTCATCGATGCGTGAAGAATCAAAGTTAAGGGCTGGAGTTTGCCCTAGCTGATCCACTATGTATGGACTCGGTATATATTCGCCTTGATCTGGAGAGAACCCTGAACCTCTTTTGCCTTGAAGGATGTTTTTGTAGGAAGGAATTCCTTTGGGTTGTTGTTGAGGTGCTGTCTTTTTCCCTTTGTCTCCTCCTGAGAAGCTTGGCTGTCTGTGGGGATTGGCCCCTCTTCTCAGCCTGAGGTTTAAAACAATAGATTCTTTTGGACTAATCTCAGAACTTCCCAAAGATCTACTATCCTAAAGAGACCACCTGCCCCTGACCAAATGTTGTGTCTGAACAGGATATCCGGTAAGTGCCTAGATTTGTTGTTTCAGCTACATGATAGTGCTTCCTGCATGTACCCATACTAAACAGGATTTCCCTTCGGGGGTTTTAATAAAAATCTGAAAGTGAGTTGTTGTTACCTGAAAGCTGGGTTTTCGCTGAGTTCCTGGTCTGCCTAAAACGGTATCACTGCTCATTACCAAGTGCTCTGGCTGTAGGTTGTCTTCCAGATCTAACCTCTTATTCGATCTTTCTTCCTTTTGCATGTCAAGATCTGTTTCCCCTCCACTCGGTCAATGCGCAATACCATCGATCTGCTGCCTAGGTTCTGAGATCTGGGTTCTAGGTTTTGAGTGTTCTCGAAAATTGGTCAGATCTGATAGATCCATCCCGGATCTACAAGATTTGGCCCTACCCATTGTGAGAGGGGGCAGCTCTGCATCATGCAGAACCCCATCTTTGATTGCACCTATCGAATCATTGTGAAAAACTACAGGCCCAAACCCTACCACGTCCCGGGTTCCTTCTCTTCTTCCCCTGCAGAAAATAGCGTGCATCACAATGAGATGAACCATCTCTGCGTGCAGACAAGGCGTCATATCCATACTCTGCTTCTTTTCCAAAGCTCCCTGCGCAGGATCCAGTCCATGGACCATTTGAATCTGGCCCCTTCGTATGATAAATTGAACCCTGGACCTCAGGATTATCTTACAGCAGTGAGTGAAGGGTAAGGGATCGAATCCTTTGTTTATCGTCAGTGCAGATCTGCTCAATCTTTGTTCAGAAGGATCGGAAACCTTCGTATCGATAGCACGGTCCTCAGCGAAAGCGGGGTTTTCTCTCATGAGATCTAGGCTCGTGACGTTGAGGGTTTGTTCGCCATCGTATTTCACGTTGAGCTCAAAATCCACCGAGCGATAATGGCACTCGGCATCGCCACCGCACGTGTTGCAGTCGCAAGAGAATCTCATTTCCATGGTGCAGTCCCAAAGCTTCAACTCTACCCGATGACCTCCTCCCTACTATCATTTACAGAGGTTAGATATTTATATGAAATCCGTACTCAACAATGTGAGACTTCTATTCCTACACGTCTTTTGTTCAATCCTTATTCAAATTTGAAACTACACAGAAAAGCGTAATTTCATCAATTTTCTATTTAGAAAGCAAATTGAAGGAATGTGATGTACTCAGACTTTTTTTGCTACGTGTTTGACTTGTGTCTTTGACCATGCCACTATGTGATTCCTTGGGTGAATTGGCTCGAGTGAATAGGAGAAGATCCATGAGAGGATCGATCCTCAACTACCCATGTGCTTAGTTGTTTCATTAGCGTAGTAAAACCCCTCGAACCATGGAGGTAGGTACAGATTTATAAAATAGGTGCAGAATCATGTTAATTCCATAGCTAATGCAATCTTTAACATAACAATAAGGAACATTAACGAATATGAAAAATAAGGCATCTAAGAGGTTTTAGCTTATCAAAATCTATGATTTACTACCTTTATTGAGTTGATAATGATGATGAAAAAGAGGAAAATAGAGGAAAAAGGGTGTCAAAAAAAAAGAGTTATGGAACTCTACAATAATTATGGTCACATTGTGACAAGGATTATGTATTTCTCCAATGTCACATTGTAACAACCATTGTCATCCATGGTCAACCATGGTCTAGCATCGTATTATGACAAATATTGTCTCAATATGAAAATCAATCATGATCAGAATGATCCAACGTGGCATTGTGACAAAGATTGTCTCAATATGAAAATAAATCATGGTAAAACATGGTCCAACATCGCATTGTGACAAAGATTGTGTGAATATGAAAATCAATCATGGTCAACCATGTTTATTTTTGGGTTTATAATATTTATCTTAGGGTTTATATACCTTCACTTTATAATATTAGTCCCTTGGTTTTGTAATATCAATCCCTTAGGTTTATTAATCTAATGGTTCATATTCCTAGGGATTATAATATTAGTCCTATGGTTTAATAGAAATCTCTTGGGTTTATAATCATGGTAAACCATGGTAGAATGTCACATTGTAACAAAGATTGTCTCAATATAAAAAAAATCATGTTCCACCATAGTCAACAATGGTCAACCACGGTTAACTATGGCCAATCATGGTAAAGAATGGTCAATCATCATGGTCACATTGTGACAAAGATTGTCTCTTTCTCCAATGTCACATTGTGACAACCATGGTCATCCATCGTCAACCATGGTCCATTGCCACATTGTGACAAAGATTCTCTCAATATGAAATTAAACCACTGTGAACCATGGACCAACTTCCCATTGTGACAAAGATTGCCTCGATATGAAAGTTAACCATGGTAAATTTACCATGGTAAATGTTGAATTGTGAGAAAGATTGTGTCAATATGAAAATAAATATTGTGCCAATGTATTATTTTGATAAAATTACATTTATTTGTGTAATTTAAATTTAAATTTTAAGTTTATTTTTTAATTTAACTTTTACTAAGTCTTGTGTTAATAAATTAATTTAAATAAAATAATACAGTACTTTGATAAAAGCGAGTTTATTTGAGTAATTTTTAATTTTAAATTTAAATTTTTATAATTAAATTTTATTAAAGCTGTGTAATAAATTAATTTAAATATAAAATATATATACCGTTATTTTGATAAAAGTGACGTTTATTTGAGTAATTTGAATTTAAATTTTAAATTTACTTTTTTAATTTAAATTTGGGTAATTTAAAGTTGGGTAATTTTTTTAATATGTCATTTTAAGTAGTGGCTATTGCTAGTATAGCCAAAAGTGGGCGGAATCCCCCCAATAAAACTTCAAACAATCTTGTAGAGGCATTATTTGAATCTTGTTCTTGATTGTGGAAATGGATTGAGCATCATCAAAAACATCTAGGACACCTAATATTTTGAAGTTTAACTAATATAACTAGGACTTACAAAAATCCTAGCTGAATTTTCTCTAAATAGAATCATAATTTCCATAACTTTTCAGGGCAATTCTTCCGGCTAGTTAGACTACTACCCATTTTACATGGCATATTGGAATATGTGTCAATGTATTGAACAATGATAAAGAGGCCAGGAATTGAGGTCCAAAATTGAAAGAATCATGGAAAAAAAATCTCATAAAATCTTGTAGAGGGTGTGTTTGAACCATGTTTTCTATGGTGGAATTGGATTAGGCACCATCAAAAAAGTAGACCACACCTAAAATTATGATTTTACACATGTTTTACTTGGATTTACAAAAATCCCTCCCAAAGTTTTTGAAAAAATGGTGGGAATTTCCATAACCTTGAGGGGAAAAAGCATAATCCTTAGACTATTACGATAAAGACTCCAAAATGGGTATATACCATAATGAGCCCATGGTATTGACCCATGGTATTAACCTTCATTTTTTGAGTAAAACAATAAAATAAGGGTTCTAGAGAGTTCATCCAGTCTTTAAAAGGAGATAAGAGCTAAGCATTGTGGGCATCCTGAATCTATCTATCTATTTTTTTTCTAGTTTTGATCCTAAAGACAAAAACCAGTGTGGGTGGATGTAATTGTCTGGTAAATACATTCAACGTGCACTATTGTGATTCTACAACGGGCAATGGAAAACCCTAATAGGCGTGGGGAAGAAAATCCAACAAATCTTGTATCATGGGCACCACCAGACATAGTTACGAGCCCAAAGGATTTAAGCAATGATGTCCAACCTCATGAACAGCAACAAAGAGGAAAGGATTTAAGCAATGATGTCCAACCTCATGAACAGCAACAAAGAGGAATAATGGTAAGGGATTGAGCATCATCAAAAACATCTAGTACACCAAATATTTTGAAGTTTAACAAATATAACTTGGACTTACAAACCTAGCTGAATTTTCTCTAAATATCACGAGAATTTCCATAGCTTTCTAGGCAATTCTTCCAGCTAGTTAGACTAATACCCATTTTAAATGGCATATTGGAATATGTGTCAATGTATTGAACAATGATAAAGAGCCCAGGAATTGAGGTCCAAAATTGAAAAAATCCTGGAAAAAAAATCTCATAAAATCTTGTAGAGGCTGTGTTTGAATCATGTTTTCTATGGTGGAATTGGATTAGGCACCATCAAAAAAGTCTACGACACCTAAAATTATGAATTTACAGAGGTTTTACTTGGATTTACAAAAATCCATCACAAAGTTTTTGAAAATATGGTAGGAATTTCCATAACCTTGAGGGAAGAAAAGCATAATCCTTAGACTATTACGATAAAGACTCTCCAAAATGGGTCTATACCATAATGAGCCCATGGTATTGACCCATGGTATTGATCTTCATTTTTTGAGGAAAACAATAAAGTAAGGGTTCTAGAGAGTTCATCCAGCCTTTAAAAAGGAGATAAGAGCTAAGCATTGTGGGCATCGTCTATCTATCTATTTTTTTCTAGTTTTGATCCTAAGGAGAAAAACTAGTGTGGGTGGGTGTAATTGTCTGATAGATACATTCAGAGTCTACTATTGTGATTCTACAACAGGAAATGAAAAACGCTGAGAAGCGTGGGGAAGAAAATCCAACAAATCTTGTATCATGGGCACCACCAGACATAGTTACGAGTGCAAAGGATTTAAGCAATGATGTCCAACCTCATGAACAACAAAAAAGAGGAATCATGGTAAGGGATTACTCCTCTTCTTTCAATAGTTTTGATGTGCTCCGTTACAGAGAGAAGAAGAAGATACATTTAGTGCATAGCCAAACGGAGATGCTTGACAACCACATGTAGAAAGTCCTATTCTTGAAGATGAAGTTGAAGTTGAAGAGTGCTCCAAATGGATGTTATGCTTCTTCATTACTCCTTCCAAGGCTTCCATCTTCTTCCTTCCAGATCACAATTTTAGAACTGGATGATCCGAAATTATAGAGATACATCAGAGGCAATATCGAGCTCCTACAAAGTGAAAAAATGTGTGTATATTTTTTTAAATGTTTGCTTAAGCTTGGTTTGAAAAATTATTTTGAAGTAATTCAAA
>APFE030115210.1:278842-289530 GCA_000404065.3 Pinus taeda | reverse complement strand
TTCTACATATTTGTCCTAATTTGTTTAATTTTTCATCCTAGAATCAACTCAGTGAAGAGGATAATATTGCCCTCCCCTTTGATGATTGTAGTGTCCTATCTCTTTTACTTATTCTAAAAACAGTTGAGACCAACACTTCAAAACCCTAAAACTTCCATATGACACTCCTTTACATAGGCAAGGAGGCGACAATTACTCCATTTGTCCATCTCCTCTTCCATGACAATGTAAAAATCTAGCACAAGAGGCCTGAATAGATGAAGCAAACCGATGGCTATTTCCTCAGCAAAATGATTTAGAGATAGAATACAATTGCTAGTAAAGATCAATGAACAACACATAATAATGAATTAAATGACTTCCATACAATCCATGCTAGTACTACTTCATGGTGAGTGGCTTGGTAGTGTAGATCAAATTTTAAATTCATGGATCCATAGATTTTCTGCACTAAACGGATAAAGCAGGAATTTGGAAGTGTTAATACTAGTTCATGAAACATGTATATACCTGAACTTCATCCACAGCTTTCACCATAGTAGCTCATGTAAGCTATAAAAGATTTTCCTAGATAAAACCCTAAACCAATGAAATAAAAGTAGAGAAACGCAAAAACAAAAAGAAAGAGATTAACAGAAAAATGAATGGTTATCATCATCAGAATTCAGTCTCTCTCATCCACAACTTGTAGCATAGTATCTAATGTAAGCTATAAAATATTTTCCTAGATAAAACCCTAAACCAATGAAATAAAAGTAGAGAAACACAAAAACAGAAAGAAAGAAAGAAATATAGAAAACCGAATGGTCATCATCATCAAAATTTAATCTCTCTCATCCACAGCTTGCTAGTCGTGTAAGAAGGTGTCCTAATATTATAACTAGAATGTAACTAATATTCTACTTTAATAGCATAGTCGAACCTCGAAAAAAATTGGGTATTTTTCTGTAGTGAGGACAAAAATAGATAAAAGCGTTCAATGACCTCGATTCTGGCTTTTGCAGAAATATGTATTCGAAAAAGAAAGAAAGAAGAGAACAATACTCGACATGGTAATAAACATGCTAGCAGGTGGTAATAAAAATAATAGCGAATAATTAAAAGTTATATAAACAATTATTAAATAAAATAATATGACAATTAGAATATATAAATATATAAAAGTTCATGTAGCTGGACTTCATGCTACCACATGAATACCAAGTGTCACCTTACATGCGCCATGATCGATCTGCCTCGTCATGCGCTCATGGATTCAGTCACTTACAACAAGGTGGTGGAGAATTATGATAACAAAACCCACAAAGATGGCAAATACGGTGATGCCCAGATGGCAACCATGCTTTTAACTGGGGAAAGTCTTCAGAAAAAGGTTTGTTTACTGCCCCCTTCTTTAATGGTCTGCAACATATTTTGTAGTAATATTTTGTAATGGTGCATTTCTATATAGACATCTCATGTAGCCATTTAGACATCTGTGGAAGACAAGAGTACAGTATAAATTGCAGTGTAGAACAGCCAAGCAAGCAGCCCTATCACATATTCCATCATAAGAATTTAATGTATATGAGCTTTTAAACTGTTGAAGAAAGATAAGGAGAGTTTCCCTGAATTTCTTTCATGAGCTTATGAATTGATTATTTTTGCACGCTGGATTATTCTTTATAACTGCAGGGTTCGGTCATGGAAAAGGAGATGAACTTGGTGGTCGGAGATATGAGTACAGTGGAGGTGAATAAGGGCTACCTGCAACACTGATAACTCCAAGATGTGAGAGCTTATCTTGCTCTTGTACTAGAGAATCACAAAATGTGTCAAAAGAGGGCATTCTAGATCTTTTCTATTCGCATGCTTTCTTTCAACCACATCAACCACCAGATGGAAGATGACAGATCCTACCGCGAAGAGAAACTAATTGGACCTCAAACGCTACCTCTTGAAATACAGGTGAGACTTTAAATTCAATTTAGTTTTGCTTGCACTATCAGAATTTGAGATGCAACAATTCGATCCAAGTCACAGTCTTGAAATTCATGGAAGATGTCTTAGTTATCTTGTACCTTATTTCTGGCCATGTGAAGAAGAATTGGTCAAACAGGAAGCAGAACCTGAATTAGAGAATCGGAAGCGGAACCTAAATTAGAGTCCATTGGTGAGACCCAAAGGTCCAACCGAGGTCTCTACCAGAATGAAGTCCAACTCTAACTATGATCTTCATCTGTTCCGTAGACACCACAACAAAAGCATGCAGAACATATGCAGAACATTTGTTCCATAGAGCGCCATTGTTCTTTGCGGTGGCAGGTGGCTTTGCGGTGCCAACCAAAGATGGCAGATGGCAGGTCGCTAGACTTTGGTTAAAACTTTTGTTAGTCCCTAGAACCAGTAACCCGACAAATGCAAACTTTGCCTCCACCAGCCTACTTTGGGTAAGATGATATTGCCTCAATCTTTTTGCATCAGACAACGTGAAGGCTGTAATAAGAGGTCAATTGTTTTCCGAAACAAAAACTTTGCTTAAAATTTTGTTGAATGAAATTGGGAGCATTAAACTTAGGTTAAAATGCAAAAATACTGAAAAAAATTGCTCAAACTATAAACTAATGGTTGATCAACGATCGATGATTGCTAATAGTCCCAGACAGGGACTAATAATTGTTTGTGTCACTTTTGTATGGACAATATTTTCGTAGAATTATAATGCACCCTATAGCAAGCCTTCTCTTTCCTTCATTTTGTTATATGAAACTCATAATCGTCCCCTAATTAGTGGAAACGTATGACTGAACGAAGAGCTAATCTAATATTTTATATTCTTTATATCTTGATTAATAACAGAGTATTGAATCTCTTATCAAACTAATAATGTTTCACTTTATTCTCTTAGACTTGTGGCTGAACCATTCACAAAAAACAACTCACAATTGCAAGTTACAAAAACGTTTCATGGATATCATTCAGATAATCATGTCATAGTTACAATTACAAAATTCTGAGATATTTATCTGTTCAAGATTTCTTAGGTAGCCACTAAGAAATTATTGAGGAAATGAGAATGCTTCTTCCAACCATTGAGCATGGTATCACCTCTAACGCTCCCCTCGAGCCGATTTCCCCTTCAAAACAATCTTTCTTGGATAGAGACCCAAGCAGGTCTGCACAAAAATTCCATTTTCCCCTTCAAGACAATCTTTCTTGGACAGAGACCCAAGTAGGTCTACACAAAAATGCCAAGAGTACTTGTTTAGAGTTTTTCACAAACTCACGTGCATGATGCCAAGAGTATTTGTTTAGAGTTTTTCACAAACTCACATGCATGTAATGATCGCAACAACCTCAAGAATTTCCC
Organism: Pinus taeda; assembly: GCA_000404065.3. Taxonomy (NCBI): domain Eukaryota; kingdom Viridiplantae; phylum Streptophyta; class Pinopsida; order Pinales; family Pinaceae; genus Pinus; species Pinus taeda. The sequence continues at coordinate 286,181 of APFE030115210.1, read as the reverse complement.
TATGGCAACATCACGCCTTACCTCAATAGTGTCTTGTCTTGGTAATAAATTTCCTTCTCCTCTTTCTTAATTGCCTTAGGTTCCTCTCCACCCTTGACTCTCTCTTTTCCCTATGAGATGTTTATCTCTAGGGAGAGGAGTAAATGTCCATTCATTATCTGATGGGTAAATCCTCATTTATCATTTTTAGCTTCGCGTTATTCCTTGGCTCACCATAACTAATCTTGTTAATTTAATAAAATAAAATATTTAACATTATATCAGGCCTTATTTGGCATACAATCTACCAATTACCTTTTGGCAAAATTAAATTAGACTATTTACTTATTCACTAAGGGGTGTTACATGATTAGTGTTAAAGTTTAGAATTTGGTCAATTTACATTTTATTAATTAGTAAATTATGATATTTTATTATGAAATTATGCATTATCGTGGTGGAGAATTCAATCATACCCAACCACAATAATAATGTCTTATTAGTCCATCACATAGCATGAAGTATAAAAATCCATTTCCATGAACATTTTTCAATAACTATAGTTGATTTTTAAAAATATATTAAATTTTCTATAACTTATTATATTGTTTTGCAAAATTAAATAATTATGAGAATATTGTAGTTAAAGGAATCTTTTTTTGAGATTAAAATATAAGATTTTAATTGATTAAAACATATGAAAACATTAATTAGTTATAGTTGAATATTATGTAATAGAAATAAAAAACGAGAAAAAATGTGTTCGCGTTAATTAATAACTGATTTCTAAAACTTTTAAAAAATATTTAACTATTTATTTTTAAGAAAGTACCTATTTTCCTATAAAGGTGAATATATTGTTAGAAGTTTTTGGTAGAAATTTGTGGCTCAAATTTTACTTGTCCAAATATAACTCTGATTTTGAACTTGCATGGCATGGATTGTCATTTATCTTTGTGAACTTTACGATATTAAGGGATACTTCTTTATATGGTGAGTAACACTGGGTATCACAGTCTTGTTCCAAGTTGGAGACTCCAATTGTGTTTTATAACATTTTGAATTTATATTGTTCGTGTGGTAAGGCTTCATACTATATCATACCTCAATTGATAATGTTTAAAAAAATATAAATAAATAAAATGCATTCCTTAAGTTAGGGTTTAGGTTAATATGTGAATTGGGAAAGTCATCTTTGGTAAATACTTAAATGCCAAATTATCAAAAATAAAATAAAAAATTATTTAGTATCTACTTTCTCAGCATGTTCTTTTTATTCTGTCATGTACAAAAAGAAACATTATTATTATACATCACTAATTATTCCCAAAATAAAATCATGTTTAATTTTTACAAGTGTTTGTAAGGAATTCTACGAGGATACTAATTGCATTCACTTAGGAAATAGTAGGAGGTGACTCCATGTTACTCTAAAAGTGCAATAGAGAAAATTATTTCACATTAAGACTGTTTTGAATCACAACTTGACATTGTAAATTATTATATATATATAATACCCTTAATTTCGTTACATTTTATTATTTTTTCAAAAGAAAAGTAAAAATTATGTTAAGCAAAATTTTTATAACAACAACAATTTTATCAAATTAGTATTCTCTCTCTCTATATATAGTGTTACCATAAAACAAGTAAAAAAAAAGTCATATGTGTAATTTTATTTGATAGAGTTTGTCTTTACGAGTGCTTCTTTATTTGCTAGTTGTTATAGTTATTTTTAATCCTTATTGAGTCTCCTCCATGGCTAGTTGTTATAGTTATTTTTAATCCTTATTGAGCCTCCTCCATTGCTACATAATGAATGTTGATGTCTTCTACACACTTTTATATGGTGAATAATACATGGTATCAAAGTCTTGGCTTGAGTTTGATTCTCTAGTTGTGTTTGACTGGGGCATTGGAGTATATATGGTGAATAATACATGGTATCAAAGTCTTGGCTTGAGTTTGATTCTCTAGTTGTGTTTGACTGAGGCGTTGGAGTAATTGTCACGTTCACCTCATTGGAAATCAATTACATGGACTAAATATCACCTTAAAATATGAGAATAACCACCCATCAAAATAATAGTAAAAATCTGAAAATTTACTAATAACTAATATAAAACTAACCAATTTAGAGATTTGATATAATTTGTGCACCTAAATATAAAAGGAAATATATTGCATTAACCCTAATAAATGCTCTAGATCATCATCGTGTGAATAATAGTTGGCACAGTTTGCCCAAGTGCTTATATAAGATAAATGGATGGTATTAATGCTCGTTATAATGTGATTAATTGATGAGCGGAAGACGACAGTGCTTCTTAATGGGTGCCCTCCTTAATGCATCTAGGTAACACGTCAGATATTAAACCTTTCATAACCGTTGTCAGCTCAAGAGTAACGGACCTTTGTACTCTTGGTTGGTAAATCTATAAAGTAGCAATAAAATGTTAAACTTCATAGCCAATCAGGTTAAAAATAAACCAATTAAATTATTTTTTAAAAATAATAAATTTAAAGTTGTAATGTTAAATTATGTAATTTTTTTCTCAAACCAAAACTAATTTAAATTTGTTAGAAAACTAAATGCAATATCTATTGTTTGTGCTAGAGATAATGAGAATTTGTATTTCAAATTAATCACACCATTCAAATCATCTATTGTAATCATTAGGACAAGGATGAAAAACCAGATCTATGACTAGGTATAAATAACAGAGATACCACAAGTGCCAAAAAAAATGTTAGAAATTTAGTTTAGTAAATTAAATAAATTTAGGTATAAAAAGAACACTAAAATATAGTTAGATTAAAATAATATTCAAAGAAGTTAATTAGTTGGGAAAGATACTAAATAAAAATTATAAAATGAATATAATAATCAATAATACTAACTTAATATTTACAACAAATAATCATATTATTAGTAAAATATTAATAATATTAAATTAAAGTTAAAACGAGGAATCATAATAATTAAAGAGGAACCTAGAAGTCCATTAAATAGAAAAAATGGGAAGGATAAAAAATTATATATATATATATTATATATATATATATATATATATATATATATATTAATATGAATAAATAAATTAAATATTAAAATAAACAGAGAAGTCAAGACGAAAGGGAAAGAACCTAACTCCTATTTAATTTCCAATCATCATCTCTATTGAGATTCTTTGCATGTGTCAATTTCAATGTCCTCCCGCAACTTCCTATGATGAAAGTGATCAATCCTTGTGATGACCTCGGAGTCCATGATCAATCCTTGTGATGACCTGGGAGTTCTCGATGCAAACATGGTGCGTAGTTCTCTTTGCATGCTTAGCAATAGCCAAGGAGCAGGAACACCTGTGTCTCATGTCTGCAACATGCTCCTCAATACGAAGATTAAGATTAATGGAGCTACATGTTTCCCTAATGTAGGGAATCCCAAAAGAGCAAGAGATTGAATAAACCCCTTTCATGTCTTTAGGGTTAACCAGATCCTTAACAAAACTAAGGGAGCTTATGATGGTACTAAGGGGGTTAAATATGATTATTTGTATTAAATATTAACTCATGCACATCAATAATATTAAAAATTATTATATTTATATGTTTTTTCTTTTATATGTTTCACCTTCTCTTAAACGTTTTTATTTTCCTAGTATTAGTATTTATTTATTCATTTTATAATTTTATTTGGTATCTTTCCCAACTAATTAACTTCTTTGAATATTATTTGGAGCTAATTATACTTTACCGTTCTTCTTATACCTGAATTTATTTAATTTACTAAACTGAATTTCTAAAGTTTACTTTTGGCACCTGGGGAATCTCTGTTATTTATACCTAATTAGAGATCGTTTTTCATCCTTGTCCTCATGATGAACCACAATAGATGGTTCAAAATGTTGACTCAAAAACAAAGATGCGATGAATCTGAAATTGTAACACCCCAAGCTGCATGAATAATTACTGTGGTTACTAAGTTTTATTTTACATTTTATTGCATTAATTTTCTTACTTTATGTTGTTGAAATGATAAATAATTGAGGCTCGAAGGCCAAGATATATTTTGTTAGCTAATTAATGAATAATTAGGAGTTAAGGTATTTAAAAAAACTGTTTGAAACAATTGTTAACCTCCACAAACAGTTAATAAGAAACAATTACTTATCTCCTCCTAGGGGGAGGAGATATAGATGGGGAAGGAGTCCAGACAAAGGGAGGAGATCTCCTTGAGTTAGGTGAAATAAACCAATAGGAAAACACTCGAATACAGTTTGCAAAGTACAACACTTGAGGATGGACAGTGAGTCCTGGGGCCCAAGGTACCTGACTGTAGCCGGACTCATCTCAACTGTAAGAGAAGGAAGTGCTCGAGGTGAGAGTCTGGACGTAATTGCGAGGATCGCGACTGGGTGGCGAGACTTTCCAGACATGAACAGAGTTGCATAATTACAAGTTTGTGAACAGATAAGTAACTCAAATTTATATTTAGGAAATGCTGGTTGAATATGAAAAGTACTAGTATGATAGACATAATTAATTAAAGATGTACATTTTTCATAGAATTGCATTTAGGATAGAGAATAGAACTGTATTGCTTACATTCAGAAGAGAAGACAATAAATTTTAAAGACAAGTAATATTAATAATCGTATGCATGGTATAGTTATTTGCTGTAACAAATAAATAAACACGAACCCATGAAATTGATAAAAACACTATCATAGGCATTGAAACTTTTATGACAACAAGTTCGGAATTTCGAATAGATAATAATCAGAAGGAGAAATGAGTTACAGAAGGTGAACATTCCCGAATAACCAGAAATCGCTATCTATTCATTCTACTATTACTTCTAAAAGAAACTAGAAAAGGACTTTTACCAATCATTACTGAATACAAGGAGAAAACAGTAAAGGGATTTTACCAATCATTACAGAATACACCACTACAATGAAGATTCATTCTTTTTAAATGCAAAAGACTGAAACATAAATAGAGTTCTTCAATCTCAAAAGAACACTATAACTTTAAAATTAAATTAAGTCCACCGTGGCAGAACAGGCTTGACAGCTTGAAAGTGTCACAGACATTAAATGACAAAACTCTCAAGTCTAGAAACTTAACAGGAATTATTCATAGTAAGATAATCACTGTTCAAAACACTCTTTCAGAGAAAGACACCAAGGATAACCCTCGGTCGAATCATGTAGTGAGCAATTCAGAGCTAGTATTAGCGCCGTACGAAAACATAACAAATAAACATGGTAACCAAATAGAAGTTTGGTTAGACGAAATTCAGTATATAGCCGCCATCAGGAAACAACTCTTTCACAGAATAAATCACCATGTAACTATCTCCTAAACATCTAATGAACCAGTGAGGAGATTCCAACCTGTAAACACCAACGGAGGTCCTTAAACTCTTGAAATACGAATAACATTGTTTTAACCACGCAAATAGAAAACCAGCTATAGGATGATACCTGCAATCAAATTGTAGAATTTCCCACTGTAGATCAACAAATTATGCAATATACTAAAGCAAAATACAAGATCTACTTCTACAACAAACTTGCGGAAGTTTAATCAATTTTGAGCAAGATCAAATAGAACACATATAACTGAGAATGAGAAAGCAATCACACATGAACACAGAAGGATACTCTGGGGAAAGCCTTAGCTAAAAAACCCCGATCTTTGTATTATCATACAAGTGGAAATATGTCTGGATTACACAAAGCTTTAGCTCACAAGCTATCCAGCTCTCAGTACAATCCTACAATACAACTCACAGACTGAATAAACACAACATATGCCTTCCCTCAGCCCTCCAAGCCTTCTATTTCCTTGCATAGTTTCTCTTGGGGTCCAATGCTGCCACTTGTGTGAATTGGCCTCATCACACACTCATCAAACTCAAAAGTAACTATGGAATCTCCAAGGAATGAATTCCTTCTGCATGCAAGAGATATCCTCCATGGAATATTCCTACAACTAATAGTACACTGTCCCATCATCTGATCTCAACTGGGTCTCTGACTGAACTGACATGCATGAGTTATTTATGAGGGAATATTCAGTTATCTGAAGTGCAGCAGTTACATGCATGCATGCATTAACTAACTGAACTCACAATCAGTTCCATAAACCGTTGGAACTAATCTAACTGGACTTAACTCAGATAACCGAGCTAACTAATTAAAACTCAAAGTACAACTCATCCTGATCTCCTTTAATCAAGGGATAAATTCCTCAATCAATGGAGAAATTGTTGCATGTTTCACATAGACTTCATGTTTGATTTCCTACAAATAATTAACTCAAGATGAATTAATTAATTATTTTACAAACAACTGCTAAAATCAAATTCGAATTTTAATTCTCAATTTTAGTTTAGGGACTAACTAAAATTGGAATGTATCCTGAAATGCTATTTATCGCAGTGCTATTTTTAGCATTTCTTGTTGCTATTTTCAACACAAATGACAACAATATCAAAATCAGATAGGAGTCTAAACCTGCTAGCAAACAAAATTTAAAGGGATGCCGAGAGGGCATTGATCATACCTGAGACTGGAGAAATCTAGCAGATGGTAGTATGCCTTTAATCCAGTAAAACAAATAATTAGCCGAGCTGGGAAAAGAATCAACAAGAAACTAATCAAAGAAAACTAAGGAAGGCTTGAAGATTAGCGTGCTCACCTTCCAGAAATAGACTTCGGTTATGGCTACCTTCCACGGGATCAGAAAGCCATTGAGCCATCCTTGGATGGTTGGAGCAACTAGTTAGACATCGAACTAAATGAAATCCTGAGGCGAAACCCAACCTCAATCGGCGTAGAAAACTGGAACAACATAGGGTCAAGTGGATTAGGATACCTCTTGGTGAGGGCATGTCGGAAATCTCCATTGCATGCAGCAGAAATGGTCATGAACTGACTTGATGCCACAAAGGGCCGACCTTGTTGTAGAGCAGTCAAAACGAAAAGCCACCAACAACAAATGACTCCACAGTCGAATGGACGCGGGAGAGTTGGTTAGATGGTAAAACCCTAACCCTTCTACATCATCGGATCGCCATCCAAAGATCAACAGGAGCAGATCAGGCCAACTGTCACAGGTGAGCCAAACACTTTGACGAACACATGCAGCGGGTTTGGTCATGATTATGCCACATGTAACAGAGTATTGGTAGCATTTAACCGAGGTCTGATCATGGTTATCAACACTAGTGGGGAGCCATGTGAGAAGTAAGTGTGAGCCAACGTAAACCTTGTAAATTGCATTGCAATAAATATAATAAATCAATCCAGATAAGTTATAAGGGCACCATTAAGGTTAATCAATTGTT